>JAOQIF010000430.1:0-71149 GCA_026260285.1 Colletotrichum sansevieriae
CCCTCCATCCCAATTCCCAACGTAGCAGCGCACCCCCCCCCCCCCCCCCCCCCCCCAAACCCAAAAAAAAGCAGCCAGCGACCATGGGCACGAAACGATCTCACTCCGAAGCATCGGATGTGGCAATGCAAGACGCTTCTGAACGTCACGACTCCCCACAGTCTGAAAACAATAACCAGCACGATTCAAAACGCCCCAAGACTGCTCTAGGCGTCGCGAAGAGGAAGCACAAGACCAAGGAGGGCACTTCGGCATGGAATAAGACGCGCGCGAGAACTATCAGGAGGCTGCTTCAGAGCGGCAAGGAGCTGCCGGCTACTGTACGAAATGACCTTGAGCAGGAGCTGGAGGCGCTATCGGAGCGGGTGGAGGAGCACGACTTCAAGAAGAAGAGGAGCCAGATGATTCAAAAGTACCACATGGTCCGGTTTTTCGGTACGTTTATCTTACGCTCAGGTCCATGGAATCCTTCCAGAATCACCAGCTGACACTTCAACTCAGAACGGAAAAAGGCAGAACGACTCCTCAAACAACTCCGCAAGAAAATCGCCCAGTCCATAGACGAGGAAGAAAAGAAGCGCCT
Organism: Colletotrichum sansevieriae; assembly: GCA_026260285.1. Classification (NCBI taxonomy): domain Eukaryota; kingdom Fungi; phylum Ascomycota; class Sordariomycetes; order Glomerellales; family Glomerellaceae; genus Colletotrichum; species Colletotrichum sansevieriae. The sequence goes on from JAOQIF010000430.1 coordinate 584, forward strand.
CGAGGCCCAGGCCCATGTTGCGGAAGTCGACGTCGCATACGCCCGTTTCTTTCCCCTCATGGAGCGCTACGAAAGTCTGTACCCAAACAAAGAGAAGGACGAAGACGCCAACAAAGACGACGAGGAGACGAAGGAGGAGGATTCGGACAAAAAGGCTTCTAAGCAGCCCAAGGCCCTCCGTGCCCTCCACGCCGAGCGCCCGAAACTGTGGGCGCTAATTGAGAAGACACTCCCAGGCGGCGAGTCGGCGCTGTACAGGATACGCGACCGCAAGTCGCCAACAGACACAGATGCCGCGCCAGTGCGACCGAAGAAGAAGGATGCACCCGCGACGAATAAGCCAAAGGAGAAGTTCCCCGCCGAGCAGCACCACCACCATCACAAGGACAGAGCGCTGTTTCGGCAGGACGGCAGCAAAGCGATGAATCGGCAGGCTCGTCGGCAGCAGGAGCGCCGGCAGGCGGAAGACGAGGATGATGGCACGGGCTTCTTTGAGTAAAGCAGGTGTACGGACCAAAATATCTGGGAGTTGAGCGTTTCTCGGTTGTCATGTGTAATACCCCATTAAAATTTCACGGGTCACTTGTAAATGAGGCATTGTTCCTTCAAAATCCTGCCAGCCAGCGCAAAGACATAATGCCCGGCAGGGTTATGCTGGGTTGCTGCGAGCAGAGCCAATCGGTTGAAAGTCAGGAACATCGGCCTATGCCGATCATCTCTCATCCCAAGTCTGGCCAACTCAGAAGAATGCGACTACCAATGATGGGAGGAAGTTGCAAAAGAGAGGAATCACTTTTTGGCATCTGATTTTGACTTCCTACTATACGTCGAAGACGAATGCAAGACTCACAGTCACAAGGCCTGGGGGCCTCCCGCATGAAGACCCGTCCAACAAAGTGCGCCCGAAATCCAGACCCCACCATTCAGACTCCTTTCCACATACCTACCTTTTAGTTTGTCGATTCATCTTGCGAAATAATAAATAAAAACTGAAGCAGCCATATATAAGTATACTACCCGTACGGCGCATTCTCAGGCTCTTCAGAAGCCTTATCGACGCCCTCTAACTGCCACTAGTAAGCTGCCCGTCAAATCCGCATCGGCCACGTCAGGCTCGGAAGCCAACATCATGAGCGCGCCGCGCGTAGACTGGGCAGCTCTCAAAGCCTGGGTCGCCGAGAAAGAGTCACTCGAGGCTCGGACTGGGCATCCCGCTCCTCTGACCGAGGAACAAGCGTCAGCAATCGCCGTGCTCCTCCGACCGGCTTCGGTCCCGGAGCCGACCCTCGGAGGTCAAAACTGGATCGGCCTTCTCAACCGTGAGTCTCTCAGCATCTGACGCATGTCTTCGATAATGTCGCCAATTTTACTCCCTCACATCATCGCCGCTCCCGAACCTGCCCCATAATTCTGTCATGAGTCTAGATAAGAGTCTTAGGGGCAACGACAAAGACGGAATCACTGAACAAGACTGACCAGCCTATAGACTTCCTTCAAGTCCGCAACCAAAGGGTTACCTTCACAGATGAAGCCCGTCAAGACCCACGTCTCGGCAGAAACCCCGAGCTTCGCTGGGCATGCTTCGTTACCTTTGACACCACAGGCGACAAGTTCCCCCGCCCAGGTCATGGGGTCGAAGACGGCACGCCTAAGAGCCCCGACTTCACGCGCAAGCAGGATGCGAAACAGTTCGCCGCAAAGTGCGCCTGCGACTGGCTGATGGATAACGGCCAAATGCTCCCCGGCGGCGGGCTACCCAAGTTTCCCCTCGCTTTTGGAGCCGCCCCCCCGAGAACGGTCCCTGCTGCCGCTCCCGCCCCCGTCCCAACCGTCTTGCACGTACCGGCTAAGAGGGCCCCGTCAAGTTCACCACCGGCCGGCGTGCCCAAAGACATCCCCCTACAGCAGGAACCCCAGCAGCCAACTGTGTCCCTCTCTCCGGTGCCTCCCAAGTCCAAGAAGACGCCCTCACCCAATCCAAAACCAGCAAAGGCCCCGCGGACAACCTCCTCGCAAAAGGGTTCGTCTTCAGCTTCCTCTTCGAACTTGAACTCTGCTTCGACGTCGGCAAACTCTTCGTCCGCCACGACGCCGAACGCGGGAGCCGCCATCCGGCCCCTCTCCCCTTCAGACCTGCCGTCGACGAAGCGCGTAGAGCAGCTCGCCAACCGCCTGAACCTTCCCATCCCTCGGTACGTGCTGAAAGAGGATACCTCCCTCCCCGGTGCCGACTTTTGGAACGGCACCGCGGACTTTGACGACAACCCCCGCGTCCCGACCGGACTGGGCACCGTCACGAAAACCTACACCAAAAAGGCAGCGAGAGAAAAGATGGCCGATGAGATTCTGAGATGGATGCATGCCGAGCAGGAAAAGCGCGACCAGAAGAGGAGGCTTTTACTTGGGGAGTAGAAGCTTGCTGTCGCAGAGGTGTTGGTGATGCTATTGGAACTTGTTCCGGTGATCCACGTAAATTTAGTTGATTTATTTCACTTTCGTCCAAAAAGTGACAAATGCCGTACCTCTTGGTATCTCGGTGGGCGTCCATCACGCACTGTGGTGTCCTGCAAACCTTTCGAAGGCTACGCCATTAGAGCTACCATTCGGGACACGTGTGAGTGTAAAGCGAGGATTCACTGTTATCTTACAGAAAATCTACCGGGCCAGAAGACTCATGTCACAAACAAACGTTTCCGCCAAACGTTCCTCCGCACCACAAGCTCACCCAGTCCCTTAGCACCAGCCTTCGCAAGAGTACATCCGCTTCACTTAGACCAAGACAGAGCAAGAAAACCGGGTCCAGGGATAGCGTGACAGTGTTAACGTGGAGAAGCAAGTGGTTGAACCATACGTGCCCGCCATCACAAATTGTCGTCGAATTGCAACCACTGCAATCGAGAGCAGTGCCCGCCCGACTTCGACGTCCACTTCCGTAATTCCTTCCCTGAGAACGAAGAGTGTCACTCACGAGTATTACCATCGTTCCCGTTGCTGTAGATACGGAGAGATTCACCATCATGAACATGACGTAAAGAAACCGTCTGCTTCGTACGTATCACACACATCTACTTATATGACCCCTGAGCCGGAGTTTTGCGTGGCAACGCCTATCGTATTTAAGTGAAGAGGACTTCGTGTGTTCTTACAGAAGGGTCGCCATTCATGATGTCAGTAATCCTGGCCTTGCATAATACGAGAACAATACATGGACATCGTACACAACCATCCAATGAAGACTGCCACAGTCATTCGCCGGCATATCTCCTATTTTCTCTTCCCGTCGTCGTCATGGTAGTATTATTCGACTTCGCATTATCACAAGTCGACTCGGTCAATGATCGAGGTGGATCGTCCAGAGCGTCTCCTCCTACCTTGGCTTCTCATAGACGGATGGTACTTGTCTTGAAACACAAAACCTCTAGAACAGGACAAAGGTTGACTGTTTATTCTCGTACATTCCAGTCTCTGGGAACGGACACTGTTCTTACATCCATCCCATCACTACCTCCCACATGTCGTGCTGGCAATCCCACAAGACTATGGAACCGGCGTTAAGTCAACCCTGTCATTAAGGTCTGAAGCGAACGCCTGCGTCAATGGCCTTTTCTCACTCCTATCGTCGATTCTCGTTTTCTGTTAAGTGCGACTTCATGGTTTCCTCGTCCATGTCCCTTCTTATCATCTCTGATGTAACCCAATTTTTCAAATGCTCGATAATCTATATTCCGTAACAGATACGCCATCCCAGACCGATTGCCCAACCCACGGGAAAGCTATTCTGTCTTTCGCTGAAATGCCACACACCTGAAGCACCCAATGCAAACCCGAATCAAAGGCATACACACGCCCACGAACCCCCTTCGCTCGCAAAGACCATCTTAACCTTCCCATGCCTTTTCCTCCTCCTCCCAAGTCAACATTGCCATCCATACACTTGACTTCGAATCCGACCTCATCACATTTGAAGTTTAAAGAAAGGAGACGAAGAAGAAAAAATACGTCTCTTGCTTGCATCAAATGGCTCTCTCTAAGCACATCGGGCCGCCCATCGGACGACGGCTGTACTATTCAAGATTGCTCTTGGGGGTATCTTGACCAAATTGTTATGCGCGCCCCTCTCTCTCTACAGGCCGCGCTGTTTTCCGGTCCTCGTATTCATCGTCACCTGTTAAACCATCGAGTCCATTTACTCGTCGCCAGTCTCCTGGCACCAGGGGTGGGCGAGGACTTGGTTTATGTCGTATCTCGCCTCCACGTCCCGATTCAGCATACATCGCACCAGGTCTATGCTCTCGTCGCTCATCGTCCAGGGCACTCGGAGGTCTCGATCCATGATCTCGTCGATGCTGTAAAACGGGTTCTCCTTATAGATAATCGTGTACAGCAGAATACCGAGTGCCCACACATCTTGCTCTTTACCGCCGTAGGGTTTGCCTGCGAGAACCTCGGGCGCAGCGTAGTCTGATTTTGTCAGCTAGTTCCCAAGAATATGGGCAGATGAATCTCACCAATCGTGCCCACAAACACGTCAAAGGGCCCGTTCTTGATGTATGCCGCGCTCCCGAAGTCAATCAACTTGATGTTGCCCTCGCCGTCCAAGATAACGTTCTCGTCCTTGATATCTCGGTGAACAACTAGCGCTTTCGTATGGAGATGCCCAATTGCTTTGGCGACTTGAGCAAAAATACTGCGGCACTCGGCCTCTTCCATATTGCTCCGTAGTTCAATGTAATCAAAGAGATCCATGCCTGGCAAGCCGTGCGGTGCCATCTCAATGTAGTAGTTCACATCGTCCTCGAAGAAATCCTCCATGTCGACAACGTTTGGATGCTTGAGATCAGGCCTTCGCAAATAGTCGAGAACGTGAATTTCCAAAGGCACTGTTCCCAACTTGCGATCTCGTGTCCACGTATCGACGAGAATGCGCCGCTTGGTTACGTACTTCAAAACTACCTTCTTCTGTGTTGTCTTGTGCTTGACTAATTTCACTTGACCATAGGCACCCTGGCCCATATCCTCAATGATTTGAAAGTCGTCAATCGTCTTCTTGTGTGTTGGCTCGACGACTGTCGGGATGGGAGGCTGCTCCTGCTTTTTCTCAGAGGATCGATGTGCGCCTGTGAGCTTCGCAGCAGCCGTCATGGCGACTTCCTTGAGAGATTTGGTGATGGCGGATGCAGTCGAGGCCGGCTCTTTAGACTTGGGCTCGTCAGAGTCCGAGCTAATCTCCAGTGGCGTATGCGCGGGCGTCTGTCCTGGAGATGGCTGATGTAAGGGAGTTGTCGTTCCAGAAGCTGATTCCGACGTAACGCCGAAATTGACTCTACTGGCGTGCAGGTGCCTGGAGTAGGTTATCCAGAGAGCAAACACCACTTCTGAATGAGCAACACAGAAAGAATCATCCTGCTGCGCTCCACCCTTATCCTCATCGTCGTCTTCAATGACGGTCTCCTGAATCACGGTGGATTGCTTCGCACTTCTGACCACTCTCATCTGGACGTCGATCTTTAGTTCTGAACCGTCTCTGTGTTTTCCCGGCAACCCTTCAGGCCGCAAGAAGGTTGCCGCGGCATCTGGTCGGTTTTCCCGCAGTCCCAAGATAGCGGATGCCCGGCGGAAACTATGTTCGGGTACCACTATTCCATCTTGTAGCTGCACGCCATCCTCTTCCGTCAGAATGTATAGGATTTTCTCGAAATTCGGTATCAGTGAGTCAATGAGCATGCCGTCGGGCTTCTCGTATCCGAACAAAGCGCCGCAGAAAACCGAGTTTGAGCTTTGAATTTTGAGATTCTCTGGGTCAATGACGATGATCCCTGCAATGTGAGGAAAGCTCGAGACTCGCAGCTCAGTCTTGCCCCGTACCTGCTCGACCGTGCATGGAATGTTGACTTTGGCCGAGTTTGGGCATGTGAAAAACTTGCGCCTCGCAATCTGGGCGAAATCGACTTCGCCTGTCCGGGGGTCGATACCTTGGCGGGGAATGCGAGGTATCAACTTACCGACATCCACTCCAGGTCTGAGGGACTCAAAGCCCCATATCGGTGCCGTAGCACCCGAAAGCCTCTGGATGATGCCCTCGTCGTCGAGGGTGATGTTGGCCACATCTTCATGTATTTCTTCTAGGACCCAGATTAGGCCAACCCGCTTCTCCTTTACCCACAAACTTGCGGATCCAGTTGCGCCATTTCGCTTCTGGATTGGCACCACGTCACCGCACAGCAGAACACCTCTGGACCTACTACTTTGGTGTCTCGAACCTCCCCTCAGCTTTGGCGGGTTAGGATCTCCACTGTGGACTGTTTGTGCCTTGCGTTGAACGACTTTTGGGGGCTGTGATCTGGAATTGGGTTTACTCAGCAGCTGGGCGGTGATACCACCCCGACCACCCAAAAGCGACGAGGTTGAAGATGCTGGCGCAGGGGCAACTGCTGGCAAATCCCCAGCCTCGCTGAGGCTGTCTTCAGGCTCCATTTGCAGCAGCTTCTTTTCTAACCAAGCTCGCCGTTCCTCTTGGACGACTTCGAGGATGCCCATCTTTCGAACTTCTGCCTTTGTGACACCAAACACTAAGCAGGCGAGGTCGTTGGCGGCAATGATCGTCCATGGCGGTTTGGATTCCGTTGTGAAAATGGCCTGTGCTGCGGGAACCCATCTTGTCGAATGGCCGTGTACGGCTGCACCCAGTGCACTCGGCATATTCCCTGCAGAGAGAGGGTGAGCGGACGTCGGGGACGCGAGTGCTTCGTGTTTAGCCAAGTATGGTTGTGCCATAGTGTCGATTAGCTGTTGGTGGACAGACACAGGGAGCGTGTCCGTCAATGTGCGCTTCAAACTGAGCCTCCGAGATGGTGGCGGCGAGGTCTTGTTAGTCGTTCCGCTCTCGTTCGTCGGGGTTCTGCTCGAGCTTTCGGATTCCGCATCGCCTGTAGTTGACTTGGTCGTCTCTTGCTCCTGTGGCTTCTGCTCTCTCTTCTGCGGTGACTTCTCCCGTAACGTGAATGATGCTTTGGACTGGGTCGTGGTCGGAGATTCGCTCGGTGATGGATGAAACGGTTCGGGACTTGAAGTACGGGGAACAAAGTGTGCGTCGAACAGATTTTCTCCTGAGACTTGTGCAGGCCCTGTGAGAGGCCCTATCAGGGCCTGGTCGGTAGACGGGAGGTTGCCTGCGCCAACAAGTTGTGCCCTCGCCAGCAAGTCCAACATGTTCTGGGTTTCAATGTCTCCTGCTGCTCGCGCTTGAGCGCTAGCTAGGGCGACGTCCGACGACGAGACGGACCATCCCATCCTGTCTTTCATAAATTCTATGGATCTCTTGAGGACATTTTGGCGGTTGTGTATATATTCTTCGGATTGATGTGCAAAGGAGAACGAGTGTAACGATTCGGAGGGGAAGCGTGAGAGGTCTTCGGAGAAGTTGGGTGATGACGGGTGTGAGCTGAAGGACATGCCTTGAGCGTTTGCCATCAGCGTTGTCATGGAGGTTGATCTCGATAATCCGATAGAAGAGCTTCTAGAGGCAGGGTTCGATGTGGACGGTAATGTCGGGGCTCGCGAGGAGGGTTGTTGTCGAATTCGACGCAATCCAGACAGACCGAGGCCATGGTCGTGGTCTGTTACAATGGAGGACCTGTGGCTATGAATTCTTGTCAGCAACAAGATGCCTTGCCTGATTGTGGGTTTGTGCCATGTGATCGTGCAACCGCCACCCAGTGACAGCTCGGGTGATACACTATCACCCGTGACGTCCGTCAGGTCTACCGCCTCATCTAATTCTCCTAAGATGGCTGTTGCAGGTTATTTGAAACTGCGCATAAATCGCAAAACTGAACGACCAAATACTTGAGTCCGCTTATTCGAATTCCTTTCCAGGAAATGCGCCCACGCGAGACTTCGCGCGTGAGAGGCTCGCAAAGATCATTGGAGGTATACTGTCAACATCTTCTTGGCGACACAACATGATCCTATCTACCCTGCCGCTCGCTCGACTTGACAAGATGTTTGAGGGGGCGATCCACGTTTATCCAACGGTGAAAAGACGAACCTTTTCATCGCATCGTTCTCCGCGATGGAGCTAGCATCAAAGGAAAAGCGCATTCGACCGCGGCCCGGTTCATCGGTTGTGACAGCAAGGTTACCGGTACTTCGATTCTTCGGGAGCTGCAGTTGGGTTGTCGGAACTCTGCTCCTTCCGCGCGGCTCTTCATGATGTGTGTCGGTGCCTGCAACAGGGGGTGTTTTGGTCAGGTCGGAATGTTTCTCGATCTGGGCTTGCGTGGGTGCGACATGCAACACGTACCATTGTCGTGAGGTCCCCCATGCGTCTGTAGCATAATTGAAAAAGAATGGCAAGTCAACTCGGGTAAGATGGAGGAAAAATGCGGGCAGGAGGCGGATTTGACGATGCAGGTTCGAATTCGGCGGGGTCGAGAGACAGCAAAGAAAGGTCGTTGGGTCGGACAGTCTGGCTGGCTGGCTTCGATCGGGGTCGGCGTTCTGGTCTGGTGGATTTAGGTGAGATCGAATTGAGGTGCCGTTGGGTAGGTAGTGGGAGGGAGTGCTTGGCTGAGAGAGGCGGTACGGTGGCTGTCGCAGCTGAGGTACAGATGGAACTGCCTAGGATCGGTGCAGGAGGTAGGTAGTAGGTAGTAGGTAGGTGAGGTGTAGATGAGATCCTAAGTTAGGTACGTCGGCCGGTTTGGTTGACGGGCAAGGTTTGCCACAGGGATGAGTAAGAAGAGAGTTCCGCTGGCTACTGTGGCCGTCGGTAAGAATGTTTGTCGCACCCGTCCTTTTTCTTCTTCTCTGCTATTGCCGTTGCCGGAATTGTTGTTTAGCTGGTGGCCGGTCCTGCAAGGCAGAGAGGGCAAGGCAAAGCAAAGCAAAGCAAGGCACGGCGAAACAGGGTCGCAAGGGAAGTATCGATGGATCGAGGTAATGATCCGACGACTAAGGCGGCCGGCAGAGAATGGGGGTTCGAGAGCTGGGTAGCTTATTCGAAAAGAGCTGGATGTGTACCCGTACTTTTTCTGAATCTGGATCTGGATTTTGGAGCGCTCCAAAAGTCACTGGATGAGGACCAGGAAAGGGAACGTGAGTCGTTGCCGTGCTAGTGCCAGCTCATAAGATAAGCCAGCGCCAACGTCAATGCTTGGAAGCCAATGGGCAATGCCAGAGCCAGTGCGGATGCCAATATCAGTCAGTGCCGGTGCTAATGCCGGAACCAGCTGCTTGCTCTGTTTCTCCCTCCAATTTGTCCACACCCCTTTTCAAATCCTGCGCGCGCTCTCTCTCTGCTCTCTACCTTGCCGTCGAAAAACGCGTTAGAAGAGCAATGCGTCGAGTGTGCGCGCAAGTTGGCTGGTTTAGCACGCCGAAAACCACCACGTGTGCCTCTGGACGGTCTTGGAAGGAGCGTCAAGGAGGTTTGAAGATGACCTAAGACGGACCCTGGACAACTTGAGTGACAGTGAAAGTGAGAGGTGAGGTAAGGGAGCCGGGGACCCAGGGCAGTTCAGCGCTACTGTGTTGCTGCAGATGCCTGTCTGATAGAGAGGGGCGGTAATCGACTGCTGAAAGTTCCCCTTGCCAAGCCTAAACAGCGAATCTGGTGCTTGAAGCAAATGCGAGCGTCGAGTCACGGACGATGGCGGCGGTGTTGTAGACGTAAGAGAGGGCGGGTTGGTCGGTGTACAGCGTAGGTACGGAGGATGGTTAAGCTCGATCAATGTCACTAGCTGAGGGACAGGCTTTACGGATGAGGAGGATTGTTTGTTTGGCTAAGGGCATGGTGGAAAAAAGGCGGGAGGAGGGCAGGAGGGTGAAATCCACTCTGTGTTTCTCTGTTGATCGAAAATTTTGAGATGCATCCGTCCATTGCTCTCCCTCCACCTGCCACCGTGTGCGTTGTTGGTGCGCCTGTCCAATTGTGTCCATCCAGTGTGTGTGTGTGTGCGCGCCTGCATCGCAAAACCCTTTCTCTTCCATTCCTTTAGGTCTTGAGAAATTCCCGCCAAATGACCGCACATCACCGCAATAGCATTTCTGGTGGGCGCACAGCGTCCCCTCCCAGCTTGACCTGGACTCAAGTCTCACAGGGCCGCCAAAGACGCAACCACTGATTGGGGGAAACCTCATTGTCATGCAGTACCTACCTACGGTATCTAGCCTTAGGTATACTGGTGTGTTCGCGCCCCCGTGAGGGATGCGAAGTGGGGGAACCACCACCTCAGGGACGCGGGCCGTCCACTGAAAACACCGACACGTGAAGCCGCCAGCATCTAAGCTGCACTCTCTGCCACTCTGGACCGCCGATGGTGGATCTGACTCGCCCATGGTGGACGGCGTCAATTCATCACAGTGCCGCAGACTAGGCCGGGCAATATGCTGCTTGAAGCCGCAGGTCGTCGTCCTCATATAGGTACCATAGAACTCTGGCTTCCCGAGGGTATTGGACATGGGCAAAGGACCGCAACTTCGAGTGCAACTGCGATCCTCACTACTCGAAACAAAAGCTGGTTGTTGCTGCCGTACGACGCCACCGGTCAGTCCCTTCACGAACGTATTACGTAGGCAGAATACGCCACTACTCGACTTTGCCAGTCACAACCCAAGAGGTTTCCCGCCCTCCGACAGCCCATAGGGTTTGCCGAGGCAATTGATCCGAACTTGAAGTTGAACCCAGGTTCTGTGCGGCATCCGCCACCTCCCGTGGCATTCGCGATCACTGAATCGACTGGAGTGAATTTCGTGGGTTGCGTTTGCTCACAGGTCTGCTCAGGAAATCAGGATGCCAAAGGATTTGCAAGGGAAAATATGGAATGTGGCTTTTCTGTGACGAGGGCGAATCACTACCTCAAAGTGGAGAGGACGCACCGACCCATACCTATGACCTTGAGGTTTTCTCCGACGAGTAACTCTTCACTCATTGATGTACCTCACCGCAGAATTGACGGTGACTTGGTTTTGCCCAGATGGATGAAGGGAACGCCACGGAAGTACGGCGTCTCTAAGGGTTCTCTGAGACTTAGTTCAACACGAGGAATTTCCACTTCTTTGGATTAAACCCAGGTTTTTCCCCAGAAAGGCTCTAGACACGATCATACTGTCTGACCCGCACCTGGACAGCATGAACGAGCAGTGGATTATTATACTTTATACTACGAACAGCCACAAGTTCAGTGGAATTCAATGCCTTGTTCGTCCTACCCTACAATTGTTGTTTTGACATGGATGAATCGATGGCTGCTGTGCCGCACCCTCCCTCAGAAGCTGGAAAAACTCCTTGTGCTCTGGCGGTCATCACTCACAACCCCGAAGGACACCCGGAAGAGAGCAATCTCGAATCAGATTGCTGAGCTCAGTTGTCCGACGTATTGCCATGGATATTCACGCATTGCGCTGGGGATGACCCGTTGATGCGGACCCAGCTGTGGTTTCGCTAGGCCTGAACCGCTTTGACAGTCCTTTATCTCATCGAGATGCGATGGGATAATTCAAACACCTAGATTGGAGGTATAACTTGTCTGGACGACAATGCCTCACCAATTGAGAGGTCCGGGTCACAAATCTATCGTCAAAATTCGGTGACAAGTTTGCAGACGTTTGGTCTGAAAAGTGCCTGAAATTTTTGCGATATCGAAGAGATACTTCACAGATTTTCGCCACCAACCGCGCTTAGATCCAGCTAAGACGCAGCAGCCGACAACCTATCAAGTACTATCTTCTGGGTGCGAAGCTGAAACAGTAAATCTCTTCGTCAAGCAGCTCCTTCGATGACTCGAATGAGACAAACAGACCACAAGATCCAGAAAGGACGACGGGCAAGCATGCCATTTCGCAATCTTCGTTTCGAAACGCCATGTCAGCCAACCGTCGTAAGTACCTGAGGGAGAATACCATGATTTGCTCACGGATACTCTAAGGAGCCGTGTCGCGTGGCTCAACGCCAGACGCATTCTTGTCTCTTTTTCCTGAGTCGCCTGATACGTTAGGATTGTGGTACAAGATACTCGGCTTTCGGCGTGAGCAACATCAGGCGACCCGGAAAGCCTGTGACTCGTTGTATTAGCGGCGCTAAGTCTAGCCAAGACCAGAAACGCCAGATAGCAGAGTGCAAGAAGCGACCGTAGCAGCAGCATGTTGCACTGATGAATATGTCCAAAGATCGGCCGAGCTGTTACGACTCTGCAGATTCGGTTGTCAGGGATGAAGCTTTGCGTATGCTAAGGTGCTGCGTCTCAGCTTCTTATGTCTCTCTACGCCGGCGGGAGAGCAACCCAAGTGTCAGCGTCTGGACGCGTGCAATGTTTGCGTGCAGACGAGGAAGCCATGCGAAAAGATCGACGAGTGGCCAGAATCTCAAGATCTGGAGAGTGAATGTTGGGAGACGGTTTCGATGGTTCTAGGCCGTCGGCCGAACGTGGAGATGGGAGTATGAGCCCAACCAAAAAGTTCGGATTTGGCTTCCATGTGAGGGGAACTGTGCTTCTTGCCTGGGTGGGCTTCGAATGCGGAAGGGGGTTAGGTAGGTACGTTACCTTCACTTGAACGGCAGGGTGATTTTCCTGGGATTAACTCTCCGGGGTTTTGCAACGCCATCTCATAGCCAACGTCGATGTGAGAAAATATCGCGCATAAGAGCCACATTCGGGCAAGTCCATTTCTTGCTGTGCTTCGGTCAAAACCTGGAAGGTAAGTCACAATCGTCCCGCCAAGCGAACCGTTACGAGTCATGCTGTTTCCCGACAGTTTCGAGCAAAGTTATTGAGGCCAGATGGTCGTTGAGAAGAGCATCCTTCGGAAAGAAAGTCCCCAGAGACGGGCGGGATTCCGGGCCTGACGCATCCAAATGCCCAAAAGCGGATGCGGCAAGACTCCAAGGGTCGAGCCATGGCGCTAGTGAGCCGAGAGTACGGACATGCGAGCGGTGTCTTGCGGATTCGTTGGTCCTCCAGCTTCGACTGCTCAGGTCCCTGCTTACAGTAGCCAGACATTGTAAGGACCCTGCGGCGAGGATCTGTACCTAGTTAACATTTCGCAGACATGGAGTAAGGTTTCCGTACCTTGAACCGATGTGGCGTCCCGCCCGTGAGATATCTGTCAGTAGGTAGTCGCTTGTCGAGCGTCAAGGGTTTTGTGGTCTTCTGCCTTTGCTTTTCCTCGTCTTGCTCTACTGATGCTCATCCTGCATCAGTTGATTGCTTAATGGCGAGATCAGAGCTGCTGATGAAGAGAAGACGGTGACTTTCCAGGTTGGTGCTGCTTGGGTTGGGCAGGAGCACCTGCTGGCTGACCTGCTGCTCATGTCATGTTCTCGGTCGGGGTTTGGTGGTGTCGGTCAGCAGAAATCTTACTGGTTACTCTAAGTGGGATCAGAATCATCCTCGACCCACTTATTATTGCCAGCGCGCACCATGATTGGAACAACGAGAACCTGAGGCGCTTCTCAATCCCCTCTTTTCGCCGAGCCATGGGCCCCGCAATTGGTGGATGTCGCTTTTGGCCACTGAGATGCCGCTGGGGGTTGAGGTGTTGACCTCCTACTACATACCTTAAGATAAAGAGAGTCTGGAAACAGAAAACCCTGGATCAAGAATCAAAATAGCCAGTTGCAGACTGGACTCAACCTGTGCCCCTGACTGGCTTTCACGGCATGTACGTACAAGGCATTTGTCCGTAAGATACATACGGGCACATGCCAAAACGGCAGGTCGATAGTTATGCAGAGACGGTGTATTTAGGTCCTTTCCGGCGGGATTCTCATGTCATGGCTTGGCCAAATGCAGCCGAAACCCTCCAAATCCAATGATCCGCAAACTACCTTAAGGTAGAGGTGACAACGCTGTTTAGCATCTTTGACTGGTGGGACCAACGCGAACCGGGATTTATGAGTGTCCATCGATAAGGAAGGAAGGACCCTGTTCCGCCCACAGAAGGTGGTGGGAAGGCCGTTTGGTGCATCCGTTCTGAGCGCGTTTTAAGCTTCAGCTCCCCTTACCCTACGGTGTGCCAGACGAGGCAGGCGTCGGGCGTTCTCCTGGTGGTTTTGCGGTGTTTCCACCCTGCTGTTTCTCTGGGTATAATCTTTGGTTTCCTTCCCACCTGCTCATCCTTTCCCTCCAGCACATCTCCTTCGCCGTTGCCATTTTGCTTTCTACAACAACACAAATCCACCGGCTACCACTACACATCTCACTGCTCCTGTGACCTCTTCGTAGGAACGAGCTGCCATGATATCTTGAGCTTCGGCGTGCCATGTGCTCCGACCTATCCCGTAGGTGTCCTTCCTCCAGCCGTCTGAGGCTCCACACCCCGCTATCTGCTGACCTCCATTGTCGATAGCCGGCTCTCACCCGTTCTGATAGTAGATCCCCATCCAAGTCCCTGGTCTGCCCACACCTCCGCTCGGCTGCTCTTCACCCCCTCCAATACCTCAAAAACGCTACTTTTTCTCCCATACCTCGCGCTTTCATGTCTCACCTTTTTGCTAGAGGCCTGGTCTGTCTGCACTCTGATTTATAACTTCGCACGCTTTGCTTCGACAGACCGATTATGAAATAGAACCATCCGGCTACTCCGAGCGCTCTGCCCTCGTAAGGGTCGAAGTGGATCTCCGACCCCATTCCACTCCTCACTGCCGCCCGCGCCACCACCGCCGTGTTGGTGCTTGGGATATCGCAGGCTGCGCAACTTGTATACAGACGCCAAAACCTCGCGAATTAGTCTTTGTAGCTGCAGTCGAACCTGCGGTTTATCTAGGTTCTCAGGCCGAATTCTGAATGTATTCCCGCCAAGCAACTCTCTCACGATTCCCAACGATGGCCGACACCAACGCGTTCTCCGTGGGTTCAACCCCCATGGAGGTCGTAGATGAGCAAGGTACCGGCCTTTCTGAACCAACCAACAAATCCAAAGGCCGACACCGAGTTCTCTGTGGCATTCAGAGAATGTCTTCTTCCCCGTCACTGCCACGAAATGGCCGAGCCAGGTCTCACAGCACTCCTCAGCGAGGACGTGGGAGCATCTCCTGTGTAAGCTTGGCTGGACCATCAACCGCTGGGAGCTCTTTTGGTGGCGACTCTTATTTCCCCGCAGGAGCCACAGCATCTGGCTATGCGAGTGCCTCGAGTTCTGTGCCTCCCACGCCGTCCAGTGAAATCATCCAGTTCGAGGGCATTGACGGCCGCCATGCCATTCGGCGAGTAGGCAACGCAATTCCCACTACACAGTCACCAGGACCCCAGTCCATTGGGCTTCCCGGCGATTTACGAACTACGAGCAAGGCGATTGCAAATCCTGCTGTTCCCAAGCGTGATTTCAATTTCTGGGAAAACATGCCTCACGAAATGCGGGTTCAAATATTCTCGTACCTCGCACCCAAGGAGTTAGTACGAAGCTCACGTGTGAGCAAAACATTTCACAAGATTTGCTTCGACGGTCAACTATGGACAAGCTTCGACGCAACCGAGTTTTATCAGACTATACCGGCGGAATCCCTGGCCAGAATCATTGTGGCCGCCGGTCCATTCATCAAGGACCTCAATTTAAGGGGCTGTGTCCAGGTTGAGCACTACAAACGGGCCGAGGTTGTTGTAAAGGCATGCAAAAACTTAGTCAATGCGACACTCGAAGGATGCCGCAACTTCCAACGCAATACTCTCCACAGCTTGCTTAGAAGTAATGACAAGCTCGCTAATCTGAACCTGACCGGTTTGACCGCAGTAACTAACATGTCCTGCAAAATCATTGCAGAATCATGTCCGCAGCTGGAGATGTTCAATGTTTCATGGTGTGTGCACATGGATGCTCGCGGAATCAAGTACGTGCTCGAAGGATGTCAGAAGTTAAAGGATCTCAGAGCCGGGGAAGTGAGGGGCTTCGACAACCTAGAGGTTGCTGAGACCATCTACAGGACCAACAACCTGGAAAGGCTGGTCCTCAATGGATGTGCGGAGCTCAATGACCGCGCGTTGAAGATTATGATTCACGGAGAAGATCCCGAAATCGATATTCTCACGGATCGCCCCGTCGTACCATCAAGAAAATGGCGTCACTTGGACCTCAGTCGTTGTGCCCGTCTCACAACTCAGGGAGTGAAGGCATTGGGATACAATGTTCCGGATCTACAAGGTTTGCGGCTATCCGGTTGCACTGCATTGACAGACGGCGCACTCGAACCTCTCTTGGCATCCACACCGCGCCTTACACATCTCGAGATGGAAGATCTTTCGGATCTGACGAACAGTTTACTCTCAGAGCACTTGGCCAAGGCGGCCTGTGCTCCTTGGTTGGAGCACCTGTCGATTAGCTACTGCGAGAATCTGGGCGACCCCGGCGTGCTACCTGTCATCAAGAATTGCGTCAACCTCAAGAGTATCGACCTCGATAACACTCGCATCAGCGATCTCGTTCTCGCCGAGGCAGCTTATATGGTTTACAATCGCTCACAAACACACTCGAAGAAACCGAAGCCAAAGGTTGGTCTTCACATGGTCGTCTACGACTGCCAGAACGTCACCTGGACCGGCATTCGTGAAGTCCTCTTCCGCAACGCCCAGACAAAGCCCTCTACGTCCGAGGTGGGCAAATTCGCTTATCCAGGCGAGGCCATCAGTCTCAAGTGTTTCTACAAATTCCAAATGACAGTTGACGAACACATGAAGCGCGTTCTCCGTGGCGACTTGTCTGCCGCAAACCGTCTCGAACGTCGTTGGGGCGAGTATATGCAGGCTACCGAGGAGGCGGGAACTACCGGGTCAGGGCACCGACGTCGTAGACGCCGGGCTCGAGAGGCTCAGATATTGCATGCCGACGAGGAAGATGGTGGTAACGGCGGCCGCCGCCGTGGTAGAACTGTTGGATCCTGCGCCATTATGTGAGGACTCTGGCTACAAACTGCAGTCAAGTTCCTGCAACTTGGTTAAGGAAAGCCCTCTACCAAATTTTTTTCTCAAGTTCTTTGAGCGATCTTCCATTTCACATATTTTCCCGTGTTCCATCAGTAAGTACTCATCACCGGCGCCAGGGCGACGCATGATTTTCACCACTAGATCTGGGAACGCATGCCTCCCGCCGCCCCTCAGGTCACGTTGCTTGGGCTGGGCTGATTTCGGCGTCTTGCATCGGAAAGGCGTCCTCGTTCTCGTTTGATTTACTCTTTTCGGTGTTAGGATTTCTGGGTGGGAGGCATCTTGGCCAGACATGTGACGGATCCTGGCCAGGAGCGGGAAAGGAGCTTGTATCTCTCCGACTTGCGAAACAAACACAGATACAGACTGCGTGACAACACAACGATGGCAGACAGACCTGCCATTGTACTCATGTATTGGAATCTGGGACTATTTCAATTGAACATACTAAGTATCCATTACGCAAGTAGCAGCGAGACACAAGCGATGTCCTAGAAGGTGGGATTTGAGGCGTTCCAAGATAAATTTCCACTATAAACAGCAAATCTTGGTTATTGCGTTTCTTTGGCAACATGAAGTCAACTTAAGCCGAGTAAGTTTGCGAGTGAGTTAGTGGATTTATCTCCGCCGCCATAAAGCTGCTGTTACCAGATACGATTCGCAGCGTTCGTGGCTTTTCGTGAAGCGCAAGGATGATACCTCCCTTCCTAACATCAGAAGAGCATCAATCTGGAAGGTTCAAAGGTTGTGAGAAAGAGTACTTGATTGAATCTGGAACTTGGGTATTGATTATTCCAGAGTTACAAGCTTTTGATGTAACCCTCTGAAGTCATAGACCTCTAATACGGAATCCAAGACACATAACCCTCTTGTATGAACTTGGTTATTGAGATGGTGTATGGGACACCAAGGCTCAATTCGATCCATGCTGGCGGATATAACGCCGGATCTTCTCCTGGAATACATCGTCCTCGTCGCGCCGGTTGTCACCTTCCATGACGTACATATCCTCGTCTTCATCTTTGTCGTCGTCGCGCAGATCATACTCTTCGTCATCTGATGCGTTGGCGTTGCGGAAGAGGTATGCATGGCGATCGTACTCGTCTTCGGAGTCTACTTCATCCTCGGGGTAATCGGCAGTGTAGTGATTCTCGGCTGTGGCACGCCAGCACTGTTAGCAACAGATCGCCTGCGCCGAGAGAAGTGATGGGGGAGATGAAGCTTACCGTTCTCATCCTCGTCGTCATCGTAATCTGAGTCATCGTCGTCCTCGTTCCCATAAAACAGCTCCATGTCCTCCTGCGTGTCGAACCGCAGAACGCCAATCTGCTCGGGCGGGATATCGGCCAGAAGAGGCTTCGAAGGGGCGAGCTCGTAAACCTCGATGACATAGTCATCTTCGTCTTCCTCTTCCCCATCGCTGGCGTCAGTCATGGACTCGTCACGACTGCTGCCATCGAGCTCCTTGACCAGGTCTGGATGTCGCTCGGCGAAGCGCTTGACGGGGACCTTTGGCTTGAAGCGCGACGGCGATGCGGCTGTTGCCCGCGCCGGCGTCGACTGTTCCATAGACTTCAGGTTCAACCCTATCTCATGGAGAACCCACTGGTCCATGTCGGCTGCGATCTTGTTCATGTCCTGGGTGGGCGCTGCGCTGGGCATCGGCTTGCGCTGTGATTCTACATCCGCGGCGGCGGGTCGTGGAGGGCGTTTGGCCAGGGGTTTCTTAGGGGCTGGTTTGTCTCCTTCTCCCATCTCGAAGTCCGCGGATTCTGACGTATTGGAAGTAGCAGTAGCGGCATTCTTTGCGTCGAGAGCAACGGATAGTTTTTTTGCCGCCTTCTTCTTTCCCCTCTCAACAAAGACTGCTGTTCCGTAGCGACCCTTCTTCGAGACCCCTCCGGCTTTGAGGACGGTGCTTCCGCTGGGCGAGCTCATCGCGGAACGGGACATGTGGAATCTTCTCGGCTCGGTGGCCGGGTTGGCCGGACGTTGAGGACCCCGAGCGGCAGACGCCGGCGCCTGCGCCTGTGTCTCGGAGACCGTTTTCTCTGCTGGGAATGCATCGTTCAGAGGTCTGGAGCCGGCAGTGGGGTTCGAAGGGGAAAAGTTCGACTTGTGAAGTTCTTCGCCGGGTTTGGAGGTACGGATGACGGGCTTGGTCGGGGAATGATGGAATGAGCCTGCGCCGGATTTTGAGGCGGATTTGGTCGGCGCTATACGTCGTCGGTAGACCCAGCTGCTGCCGGCCAACTGTCGTTTCGATCCGTGCTCGAGCTCTTCCCGTTTATTAGTCTATCATGTTCAAGCCCAGGAGAAGCAGAGGGGGATGGTCGTACGAAGGTAGGTAACCGGCACATCTTCATCGCCCCGCTTCCGTTTGATGTGGATCAGGTTAGGAGGGGCAGACATGGCGATGGCAACGCGCAGCGAGAGGGCGGAGGATAGAGTTCGGTACTGTGGGAGTTATGCAACGAGATGTGAGAAGAAATCGGCTGGAGTTACTTCTGAAGCTGGTGAATCCCTGACTGGGTTCTTTGGGTGTGCCACGTCTCAATTCATGCAATGATGATAGTGGTGTTTTTTTTTCCTTCGCGAGTGGATTTTCCTAGAAGCAGGCCGCTGGGCGCCTGCTCAGGTTTACAGGTTGCAAAGGAAGTTCCGATAAGGATCCTTATCTATGGGGAGCGTCATTGGTCAGAAATGTGACCGCCTTCGGCAGAACGGTGTGCCTCTCCGGGGGCTACCCCAGGCTGGTCCACCAGGCATGGCGCTGATCAACCTGGGAATTTGAGCTCCGGACTGAGGGTTTGAAGAAGCCAATTCAACGCGAGAATACAAGTGGAGATGGCTGAACGCTCGATGCTGGCTCAGACTCTCTCAGACTGGAGACGATGCGAGCCAGGGAACTAGGGTCTGACTGGCACCGAGAGCCAGCTCGTGAAGTTGAAAACTTTCGGTTCTCGCAAAGCTTTTCAGCAATTCCGGGATGATTTCTAGGCACAAGACAGGTCTTCTCGCAAACGACCTTGGAAAGATTTAGCAGCGCAGCAGCTCAGCTATGTTATATTTACATAGGTTGCTGGTTTGCATTCTGAGATGAGCATCCGTGCTGCTGTGTTTTGGACAGCGATCGGGATATGAGACTGTCGGGCATCGATTCATAAAAGTCCATTCCACACGACATGTGCTGTGGCATGATGGAGGTGGCTGATAGCTTCCCCGGGAAGCTCTCGATGTCTGGGGGCCCGTCTGTCCCGGTCTGGGCCTTGAGTTGAGACCCACGAATGGGCCGCCTTCCCTGTTTCGTGCATCGCGGGCAAGTCCCCAGTACCTTGGAAACTTGCGCAAATACCGCCAATAGGCATGTTCCCGCGACTCCGATGGTTCGGGACACAGGGATGGTGACGCAAAAGGCATACCGATGTAGACTGAATGTGTAGCATCTTCCCAGGCGCTGTTGGTCGCTGTTGCCGTTTGGCCTGCTCTATTATTGGGGAGCTGTGCCGTTTCTTGCATTGCGGTTGCAATTGTCCGTCAACAGATCTGCGGAGCAGAGGCGAAGAGAGATGTTGACCTCTGTTATCAGGAATACGCACCGTTTTGTTCGCTCAAAGTCTGCCGTCGTTCAACTTCAGACACCTTCCTAGCTAAGGCGCCTTGGTCAAGGCGGAGGGAGGAGGCATCATTAGACAAGGAATCGTCGACTTGTACTCCTAGTAGGTTCCCATCGTCCTGCCTCCCTTGGCCGTCCCGTCTTGCCTTATCTTGTCAATGGACAGGCACCCTGCTCAGCTCCTCGATACGTCAGGTGCCTACTAGGGGTCGGTACCTGAAAGTACCTCACCTCCAGTGACTGCTCTGCCACACCTCCCCAGGGCATTCTGCTCGTACTTCCCTGTTCTAGCTGCTGCTATCTGAGCTCCCCTCAACTTGGCCAGTCCAAATTGTGGTAGCATCTGGGTGTCGCTTTCCGGTCCGTACGGCGTATTCCTGGTGCTTTGTGGTAAGCTGGAGAGTATGTCCTGCTCTTCCAACTCCCCCAGCGAAATCATTTCCTCAAACCTCTCAGCTGTTCTACTCGCACAAATCGTAACCCTGATTTCCCTGAGCTGCGTGAGACACTCAGACCAAGAGAACCCACTTCGGATTTCTCGCGAGAATTTCTCTTGGGTTTTGTTTATCCGCTTGCTTTCTCACGAGCCCAACGCCTTCTCTCTCCTAACGGCTAGCATCGTAAGGTATCACCCAAAGACAGCCGCATTCGTCGGCGTTTCTTTCCAATTCGCCACCGTCGCCGTGGAATCTAGGAGCACGGCTTCCTTTTCTGCCTCTGTTGTCGATTTCCTCTTTCCCCCAAGATATGCTGTATCTGAGCTGACTCTGACGTACCGTAGAAGTTAGCTGAAGACCCGAATCCCGCCTACCCGGCAACTGATCAATTGATCGAGTTGGCCGAGTGATAACGATTTTTCTGCTTGTAGACCCTGCGCACACCTCGCGGAAGCCAGTGTCAGCAATGGTCTCCGTTACTATCACCTATCGCCAGGCCGGCACGCAGCCGCCCATATTCGTAGCCGGTTCCTTCTCTGATCCACAATGGCAGCCCCTTGAGATGCAATTCACCACCGATGAGAGAGGAGAGCACACATTTTTCAAGCATGTCGATGTACCGCCAAGCTCGCAGATCCAGTACAAGTTCCGGGTTGGCCTGGGTGACTGGTGGGTTCTTAACGAAGGCGCTGCCACAGGTATGCTCACCTCCCGCTCCGACATCAACCATTCTTGACTAACAATACGTCTCTACAGTTACCGACGGCTCTGGAAATCAGAATAACGTGTTAACCGCTCCAGCTTTCCAGGAGATTGCAAAGCTGAACGGTGTCAAGCCCGAAGACAAATTAACTGCCAAAGATTCGATATCCGCCGCGAATATGCATGCTTCGACTGCAGCGGCTGCTCATTCAGCTTCTCAAATCGTACCAAAGCCCAAGTCTCTAGAGTATCTCAAGGATGAAGAGCGCCAAAGACTGTCATCGACTCCCATCGAGAAGGTTGCGGACACTGCGGCTGAAGTGGCTGATACCGCGAGGAAGCTTGACGCGGAGGAAAGCGCGACTCGATTGGCACCATGGGTCCACGAGGATGAAGAGAGGAGACATCTTTCTTCGACACCAATCGAAAAAGTCGCCACCACAGCGGCAGAGGTTGCCGACACCGCGAAGATGCTGGACACTGACCAGGTATGAACTTTGGCCCGTGTCAATTGGTTGTCTGACGTAGCTAATATAATGTAGGACGTGGACGGCAAGGATATCGCTGATGATGGAATTGCGCCTCTCTTCGCCCACGAGGCTCTCGGTCCTTACGAACCGGCAGAAGACGACGAGGAGAACGCCGAGGAGAATGGTCTCCACGGCATCGTTGAGTACGATGTGGACAAGTATGATCTGAACGATCCTGCCCTGGAGAGACTGCCATCAAATCGTGATGGGATTATGAACGCCGTCCGTAAGGTCGAGACCGGTCGCAACGAAGACCAGACACACTTCCATGGTACTCCTATGTCACCCGTGGTAGGGTCCAGGAGAGGAAGCTTGGACCCTTACGAGGAGGCTGTGATTTCCCCAGGACCCTCCAGTCCTGGCGTTGGAAAGAAGCTCGAGTTGCCTAGAAAGTCACACGGGTCAATGGTTTCGGAGAGATCCCTCGCTTCCCTATGCTCAATTGTCGAGGAAGAGGGCAGAGACTCGCCCGGTGCGGACGAAGGAAGTCGCGAGAACGAGGGCCTAGTACGAGTTCCAAGCCCTGCGATTCGGCCCACACCGAACGTCTTCACTTCCCCCGCTAGTGACGAGGACGAGGGAGTCGTTATGAAGGGATCCAAGTCCAAGTCCAAGAGGGGCCCTGAGTCGGCCAGATCAGAATCCCCAGACCTCAACGGCAACACCAACGGCAAGTATTCGAGAGATCTTTCTCCAAAGACGCAACCTGCACAGCCAGACAGCCCTAGCATCCGCATCCAGCCACCTGAAGACGGAACCAAATCCAGCAACACCGCGGAGGCCTCGACCACTGCCAGAGAGGACATTCACAAGGGTCAGCTCAAAAAGCGCGGAGGAGCATCGTCAGCCGATCGTCCCGGAACTCCATCATCCATCCACAGCGTTGCAGACAGCAAGGGCGGCTGGCTGCAAGCTTTCTTTCGAGTACTTTTTGTTGATTGGATTGGTGGTCTGTTTAGCCAGCTATTCGGCAGCAAGAGAAAGGTGTAAGGTTCTCTCACCTCTCCCGGTTCTTGAAGAGAAAAAAGCTGAAGTCGAGCTTTTTGTTGTTCGCCTTTATTTTTTCGTTTCACTTAATTCTTGATCCTCACGAAATCTGACAGGTTGACTTTTGTCCGTAGGATGCTGGCCACGAGCACGGTCGCCATCGTCTGCGGGGTTGCATGGTGGAAGTTCGCCATGGACGGCGACTTGAGCTGGCTGGAGATGTGGCAGAGGTGGCTCCATTGAGCTGGCCGGGCAGGCAGTGCCGACATTTTGCGCAGCACATCTTTTGTACTCTTAGTTGCGGACGCATCGTCATGTGGCTGGAAGCAGGATACGACGGGCAGGTGGAGAAATAGCAGGATGGATTGCACGCAGAAGATACTTATTTGGGCCAACAAATTGCATGCGTGGAGGTTTACTTGCTTTGCCACAGGCTGATGATTGTGACTTTGGATATCGTTGTTTCTATTGTTGTTCTCTTCAAACAACTCTCCAAACGGCACCAGCTCTCGGAGTATCTCTCCTCACATCATCGCCTTGACGATTCATCTTTCTAATCCACTCAGTCTCCCTCTCGACAGCCGCGGCCTCAATCTCCTCCATGACAGCCAGCTCGCCAAGCATATCCTTGATCAAGCTCCCGGAACCGTCCAGCATTCGCTTTAAGCTCGAGAACTGGCTCTGATCCTCAGCCTCCTCATCAAATCTGAGGTCTTGCAGCTGCAGCTCCCAGCCCTCTAGCCGACGGACAAGAGCAGAACACTCATCTTTCCAACGCGTATCGAGACCGCCTCCAAGGCGCACCTCAAGGTTGGAGTCAAGGAGGGCGGAAGGGTCCGCCTCGTCGTCTGCCCTTGCGCGAGCTGCTTCGAGCTCGGTGAGGGAAGACGCCCAGCGCTCAAAGGCGCGGACGAGACGGTGGTATTTTCCGCCAGGAGAGTCGAGCGACCACAGGGCCGTAAGCAGCGCGTCGAGGCGCTGGATCTTTTCCTCGAGCACGCCGCGGCTCTTCCCGTTGGACGATGCCCAGCGGTGCAGTGCAGCGACGTTGATTCTCTCTGCGGCGTCGGCTTCCGACGCCGAGAGTTCTCTAGAGGATCTGCCCAGCTCCGCGTGCCGGGCTGAGAGCTTCTCGCGCGCGGAGGCGTGCCATTGAGAAGTCACGACAGGCAGCTCGCGGTGAAGGAGGTGGAGTTGCAGCAGCTCGGTCTGGAGACGGGAGGTCTCGGCGGATAAGGCGATGTTGGTCGGGAGTTTTGAGGGGGAGGGAGGCGCGAGGTAGGTTGCTGTGAGGGGTTTCGGGGCGAGGGACTTTGCTGGGGAGAAGTGCTGCTGAAGGGTTGTGAAGGCTGGTTTAGACAGAGGCTTGTTTGGTGGAGGGGAGGTTGGCGAGACCTGTTGCTGTCTTGTTGCGGATACTTGCTTGACCGGAGGAGGCTTTGCTTGCCGAGGGGATGTCGGAGCGGTTTGCTGGCGGCCTGGCGGTTTCGGGGCCGGTTGCTTCGAGGCTGTGCTCGAAGCTCGTGTTCGTGATGAGATGGAAGAGTTGGAGGGCTTCGACGAGAGTTGGGAAGACGCCGTGGAGGAAGTTGACGAGCCTGGACGTTTCGTCGCCGTGGTTGATGCAGTTGTTGTGCTCGTCGGGGCGCCGTACATTGACGTCGGACGCGGTTTCGGACCCGTGGATGCGGTTGAGGAAGTCTGAGAGGGCGGACGAAGTGTCGTGCTGCCGTTCAGCGTCGCTACGCTTCTTGCGCGCGTGTGTCCGCGGACTGGAGGACCTGAGGACGAAGACGATGGCGCCGTCGTCGTTGCGGTGCGCTTCTGCGTGAGGCCGCCAGAAGTGGTTGGCCTGCCAGAGGATGTGGTTGTGCTCGCAAGGCTCGTCGTCGAGGCAGCCGCAGGGTTTCTAAGCCTGTTCAAGCCGGCGGCGGGGTCGCGTGTCGAGGACGTTCGGGTTATGGGTTGCGATGTGATTGATCTTGTCGAGGGTGCTTCGGCAGTCGTGGGGGACGCATCTTTGCGTGCTGCTGCCGGTTGGCGCGTCGAGGACGCTCGGGACAGGAGATTAGACAGCGGAGAGGGCTTCTTCTTTGTGGGGGCGGCGCCGGCCGGCCCAGAACCCGCAACGTCGTTTAGACTTCCACTGGAGACGGCGCGGGCTGTCGAGCGTGTTGGACGGGGCGCGGGGAGGCGGCTTGGGGAGACGTTCCGTCGGGGAACGGCTCCACTGGTGGATGAGGTTGTCGAGGTGGAGGGGAGGTCTGTTGTAGAACCCTGCGTCGGCTTCCGCAGCGAGCGGGCGCGGGCCAGGGAAGATGACATTTTTTAATTCGCTACGTGCGGTCTTTCGAAGCGAGAGTACATGTGTATGGTACGCCGCGCGTTCTGAGGGACGATTGATGCAGAATTCGTCAATTGCGGCTGAAGCGAAGCCGTGATGATGGCTGGTGTTGATGTTGATTTCAGGGGACGGGATAGGTACTTGCGGTGTGGGGGTTGCTAGGTAGGTAAGGTGGGTCCGTCTGATTGCCGAAGCGCACCACACAGCCTGTGGGGGATTTGGGGACAGGCAGATGGCAGGGTACTTCTTCTCACGTCAAGTCTACGGAAGACAGGGTGGTACTGTGGTAACGTGGCTGGCAAGCAGGTAGGTAGCCATTTAGCGAGCGGTGGTTCGCAGTTCTAGCCGCCGCTCTGCATGATGGCCCCCTGGCGCTCCCGGCGCTGGGACCTCCTTGAATGTCGGCGGGCGGGCTGTCCCGAGGCCGCGGATTCGCAAGTCGCGAGCATCCGGAGGCTTCACGAAAAGAAATATTCGGCGCATCCGGAAGATGGGCCAATAACGCCTTCGTGGATGGGAGTGTTCTGTTGTTGGCATCGTATCGCTGCAGCTCAGAGCAGGTCTCGGAGCTATTTTCGTGGTGCAACGAGGAATAGCGGCACATTCAAGCATACCTAGCTCGTTCGCCACAGTTGGCGTCACACAACCATGCAGTTTCGTATCTCGCACGAAGAGTTACACGGCAGATACGGATACGGGGGTTTCAGAGCCTGATCGCATTGAATTTGAGCCTCTGAAGGGCCCGTTTATTAAATTTCTTCTCGTTTCGTTATCAAGCTTTCCTCGTGTGCCAGAGCTTGCGTCAAGCAAGTAATCTTGAGCTGTAGCAATCCATCAAAAAGACGAAAGGAAAAGTGAACGCGAGATGCCCAAGTCTTTCCATCCGCTGGCATATCCCGCCTATACACAAACATGGTATCTGGAGAAGTGGGTATCGACCATCCAATTTCTCTCTGTCTAATTTCACACACAATGGAAAATTTTTCGTGTTCCTGATTTATCCGTGATGCTAGGCTCTGAGGCCTGTGAAAAAGCCGTTGTGTAATTCCCTAATCCAAGGGGAGGGAGAAGTGAAAAGTGGTATTGATGTTGACAATCAAACGGTGACGACGTGAGGAGGCTGCTGCTGCGATCTCTCGGCGGGCTCCTGCTCAAGCGGTTGCTCCTGGTTTGCGGCTGCCTCGGTTGGCTCGTTGCCGGCTGGCTCGTGGGTGCCGTTGGTCTGAGTGCTACCCTCGACGTGGGCGACGAGTTTTCTGAGATCTCGGCGGTTCTCGTTGAAGACTTGGAAGCATGAGACGCACATGCGGACGTAGCACCACTGGCACTTGAAGCGATCTTCGGTGTCGGCCTTGCCACAAGTCTGGCAGGTAAGAGCGTAGTTGCGGTTGCGGGTGCGGTCCATAACGCGGTGACGAACATAGCAGTTGAACATGCTCTCCTTGAGAGGGCGAGCGTTGTAGACGACGGAGGGGCTAGGAGGCTCCGGAGTCGTGATGGGGAAGAAGGAGGCGCGAGGATCGGCAGGAGGTAGGTCGTGGTCCTTCGCCTCACGGTACTCGACGGGTTCCTGGCCCGGTCGTTGGTTTCTCGGGAAGGAACGCATGTGGCCACCCTGCTGAGGCCCAGGCGCTTGCGCATATTCCCGAGACGTAGGCTGCCATTGGCCCCGGGGCGGCTGCTGCTGCTGGTTGGAGGTAGTGCGAGCTGGGAATTGGCTCTGCGTCTCGGGGCTGGTAGGACTGACGGCAAAGTCTCTGGTAATGGTGGGGGGAGCTTCGCTGCTGGTGATGGGGTGGTCGACTCGGAGCTGAGGCAGGCTCTGAGCATTGTGGACGCTGCGTTCGTTGCGCTCAGTGACTGCCTTGCGTGGGATAGACGGCTTTGCTTCGGCGGTCGCTTGCTCGGCGGCAGGCTCGGGGGATGAAGCCGGCGAAATGGTTGAGACGACCGTATCAACAACAGGCGTTTTGACGTCTTCCTTCTCGTATTCGGGAGTCGGCAAGCGCTGAGAAGGGGAGAGAGCCGTGTCGCTGTGTGAGGCTCCGACGTTAGCGCCTTCCTCGCCGCGAAGGCGCGACACCTTCTGCTTCAACCGAGATGCCTCCTGTCCCATTTCTTCTTCTACTGGTGCTGGGGGAAGTTTTTGAAGGTGAATAGGTCGAATATTTCTTCCGGGCAAGCCAGAAGTTGTGGGCGGAGGATATTGCTGTGCTGAGGAGGGCGCGTTGGTTGACGATGGTTGCGTGGTGTTTGGTGTTGAAGAAGCAGTCGAGCCATGGCTAACTGCTAGGTTCAAATCAGGTACTTCTATATTGCGATCAGATTTCACAGATCTTCTCCTCCAGATTGGTCGCTGCGGCAATGAAGATGACCCAAAGCTCTTCGGGCTGTCGACACTTGCCGCCTGACCCGGGTTAACAGGAGTAGGGCCATGCTCTAGCTGCTGCTGCTTCTGCTCTCGATAATATCCCGGGGCAGGCGGCAGGCCTTTGTGAGCTGTGAATGTTGGTGCGCCAAAGCGGGAGTAGGCTGGCTCATTGTCACCGGACGATGGCGAGGTAGGTGTCAGGATCTTTGCCTCTCTTGTCCTATCTTGTTCAGAGACATAAACTGGGGCCGAATCTCGCTGACTTGAACTTCCACCTGGCGACTTCATAAGAGATTCGCCTGAACTCCTGGAGTACGCTGACAACAGGCTTCCAATAGACCCAATCGGTGAGGGCTGTTCTGTTTCTTGCGGCGGCGGAGTCGGCTGCTTCGCGACTGGACGGCGCGAGATGTGCACCTTGGGCAGCTCTTTCGTCTGGAGGGGAGGGAGAGGCGGAAGAGACTGGTTGAGGGGTTGCGGCGGCGGCAACGGTTTGTCCGACATGACAGGCGACCTTAGTTGAGGAGACATTACTGGGACACGAGGTATCGATGGAAGTCTCTTAAGACCGTCGTTGGTGGGAGGAGAAGAAGAGACTTGAACAGCATCCGCGGGCGGGTTCGGAGGGACGGGTAAGGCTTTTGAGAAACGCGACCTCCCCTTCTTGGAGGAGGAACGGAGGAAGTCCATATGCATGTGGTATGGAGCCAGGAGGCAGTGGGTTTGCCTATAATTGGGACGATTCCGTTGCCCCTTCTACTATGCTACCTTGCCTCTGGTCGTGGCGTCTTCTCACACCTCTAGCTTCCTGAACCCTCACCAATCGGCAGGGAAGGAAATCACCAGGGGTGGAAGGGAATCAAGGAACCAAAAGTGACCCCAACAAGCCGGTGGGACTGAACAACGTGGGACGAAGGAGGGAAGGACGGAAGGTTATTGGAGCGAAGCGTTTTGGAGTTGGCCACGACGTTCAGTGTCGTAACATGGTGATGCTGGGAGCTGCCAGCATCAAGGGTGTTGAGGGAGGATGCGTAGTGTGTGCCTTTCTGAGAGTAGGAGTACGGAGTAGACAACGAGGATTCGCGCACAGCAGCAAGTGCCTGCAGGATGTGGAGAGGAGAAAGGTCTGAGGAGAAGAAACTTGAAGCGCGTCCTCAGCGATAGGACCTCGGGAGGTCGTAGATTTGGAACTATGAGAGGGGATAGGAACAATGACATCTGGGACACCAGGAGTTGGGGGGGGGGGGGGTGTACTTCGGCCTCAAATGACAAGTTTAATGCTGGCAGCCACGGAGAACCCTGCCATTGGGACGCCCGGGTCTAAACATTGACTTTTTTCTTTCCTCGTCTTCGGACGGGGCGGGCAAGGATGTCATCGATGAGCGCGTACTATGTACTCTAGAAGCGCAAATGCCAAAAGACCTTTTCTCTCCCAATTTGAATGATCCAGCGCTACCTAGGTACGATCGAATACGCGTACGCAGACCGCGCCGCGCTGTGTGACGGCAATAGACCTTTCTTAGCCTGCATGCCTGCGCTGGGCTGTCGGACATCTGAAATCAGAGATAGGTACACTAAGGCAGAACATGGCAGCTGCACAGCCCTGTAATAAGACCAAGCAGGAACACCTACCGCAGTACCTGCCGGGCCACCTCGCCACACCCCATGCTGGTGCCGAAGCGGGGCAGGGAGGCTGGCTGGGGCTGGTGAAGCACATCCGACGGATGGGTGACGTCTGGGAGCTGCCCATTGACAGCAACTGCCACGCCACATCGCCATTGACAGAGCCAGCCGGCCTGCCAACTTCGAAGCACACGGACAGTCGTAGCCACAGACGGTCCGCTGCCTATCATTTCCTGCATCTCTTGGGTTGTTATCAAGAGTTTGAATCACTCATGCAAGCCATTCCTGGCGCAGCCAATGCATGGCCTCCTCTTCCGGATATGAATCATTCTCCCATCTCCAATTTCCATCTTGCGTGCTTCGGCCTCTGTCAACTTCAAGACATCAATAACAGCAGAGACAGACAGACGTTCTCGGACCACCCCTGCCGTCATTCAATCCCACTGTTTCGTTCTTGGCCAACGGATTGCCCTACTGTCAGCATTCGTGTCTCGATTCTCGATAGCCTGAAACCGCCCGCCGCTAAGGAGCCGGAGACCACCAGAAAAAGAGGTCTGCCTGGCCAAGACCTGCGTTTAATCACCACGGATCGCATGTCGCAATCGTTGAGAATGCTTATGTCACGAGTAGACGGTTCAAAATGAGCATCTTCAGATTCTCGAGTTCACATGAAGCCGACATGACGCCATGAAGAGGCTAGACTGGTATTAGAGTAGGAACTTGCCATTCTGGTACCCAACATTTGCAGCTTTTCATGGCCAACAATCCGAAGTCTTGATATTCGTCTGAGTTCATGCTGACACGACTTAGAAAGATTGTTCGCGGCGCTCATACTATTCGCGGGGACGCGCGCCACCCGCATTTGATGGGTTGCAGACTCGGAGACGGCAGCTGTTTGCCGCGAACCTCACAGACAGAACCGGGCCCAGCCACCTCGAACGTGGCAGAACCGCTGTCTTGCCTGTGCGCTGCCACGTCTACGATGCGAAGAAACGGCTTTCACCTTGACGGACCTTTCGTTCTTTTTCTTCTCAGCACCGTTGTTTTCTGGTGCTCCCTGCGTTGACAGCCAGTCTGCGCTCCCGCTGACGCCGTTCCAGTGTGCCGAGTCAGTCATGGAGGCGAATAGCGATCCAAGCCAGGGAAGCCAACCAGACTGCAGGAGCCCTCAGGCGTCCGGGTCAAGGTGTCCACGGAGTCGCATCTAACCCTCTTCAGATTTTTCCCACCTAGCAAACCCCCGTCCGGCATCAGACATATGTGGGCGATGCTTGCGGCTCGCTAAGCCCAGCAGCGAAGCCTTGCTGATTTAGCCACCCCCTAAAGAGGAATCTGTTTGAAAAGTGAGGTGAAATTCAAGTCCCGTCTGATGAGCATCGGATTGCCCCTGAGAGGTACGCCGGCTTTATAACAGTGATCAGTCATAGTCGTAAACCAAGCAAAATCAGTCAGGCCTATGCCTGACCACTTTGAGCCCCTCCAAATCCAAGTCTTACAAGCATGCCCCAGGCGCGCCTTTAGAAATATACCAGACCAAGAGCTTGTGCTCCCCCGAACTCCCGGTACCTTCTTGCGTCCCCTGAGCCCGATGACGACGGAAGATTAAATGCCGCCTTGCAGGCACAAAGTTAGGGCATCAGGGGGATGGTCACCTCAATGCCTTAACTATCCTGCGCAGAGTTCACAGGACGAGAGCCGTGATGTTGCATCGAGGTAATCTCGAAAGTTGCATCGCTGGGCAAGACCAACAACGCCGTCTCGCCTATTTCTGTTTGACCCTTCCTTGATCAAGCTGACGTTTGATTGAGATCCTAGTCAATCGTTCGACCAACAAAGCCCTCGTGACAAACTATCTCCGTTGGATTCGCATGCAACACGCTCTGAGCCCGCCTCACGGAAAATACATTGACACTAAAATGACTGTTGGGGCCCCTCCGCGGTAGGCGATGGAGAGCACACCCGCGACGGTTTGTTTCACACTGGCAGGTTTTTAGGATGATTTGTTATCCGCCCATTCCATCTGTCATTCTCGACCCGCATCGCCGTCATCGGCCGTCTTCTCCGCTGGCCGATTGATTGATTAATTGATGAGGTGATTGACCACTCATTGCCAGGGCGTCGGAGAGAAGAGATTCGGTCGGAGTCCGCGCGGTAAGAAGACTTGACAAGATCTTTGGGAACATCCGAGTGGGCACCTTGATCTCCGGCGCCATTGACCGTTACATTCCCACTTAATTTTGCCCATCTAATTCCTTTTCTGATGCTTCTTTAGGGTGATGGAGATTCCCTTGGACACTTCGTTTTTCCTTTTCTCTCTCCGACATGCCCATTGCCTGTCGTTAACGGGCTTACGAACAAGGAGGACTTGCACAAAGTTCTGCATTCAAACCCTCGGAGCCATCACGGCTCTGATTCAACTTCGCCTAAAACAATATTTTCGGTATGCGACGGTCAATACCCACGCTGATGAATCCGACCGCGGCAGATATCTCGTCACGTGCCTTATGTCCTGCATGGCATCATTCCCGACATGATTCCGGAGAGCCTTATCGCAGGCAAGTGTCCGCCGAAGGCCCCGATGAACGGAGCGTAACCGCATGCAAGAGGCAGAGTAGGAAGCCTGTGAGGATGCGGTGAATGAGGAGCAGGAGATAGCAGTGCGATCCTCAAAAAAGCTGAATCGTGTGCGTTTCGATGTTGCTTCAACGTAGAACCCTACAAGCTCAATTTTCGAATCTCTTCTTACCACGCCTCGGCCCCTCTTGAGCGATGACCGGCTCCGCGAACGGCGTGCTCGCGCCGACGGAAACGTCTCCTCTGCTCCGCGCCGTCGACACCGACGCCGTCAGCCGTAACAGCGCCATCCGAGATGACGGCGCCAGCAATGATGACAAGCGGGACGGCAACCCTGAGATGGCCAAGAAAATGCACTTCCTGCTTCCGGCCGTCGGTATCGGCGTAGGTCTCAGATCGCCCCGCAGGCCTCTCCGGCCTTCATCAGTCTACGCACTCCAGCACGCTCACCGGGACATCCTAGATCTACCTCTGCGCCGTCGATCAGCTTCTCACCGTGGCTACATACGCCAAGATAGGTAGCGAATTGAAGGCTTTGAACAATACCAGCTGGTTGGCGACGGCGTCAGTCCTCCCACTTACATCCAGATAATTGTTGAGAAGGGTAAACTGATAGGCACAGCTACTTCATCACACTAACAAGCTTCCAACCCCTCTACGGCAAACTATCCGACATCTTCGGCCGCAAGGAATGTCTCCTCTTCGCCTACACCATATTTGCCATCGGCTCCCTGGGCTGTGGCCTTGCTCAGACATTCCCGCAACTCTGTTTTGCCCGCGCCGTCGCCGGCATCGGTGGAGGAGGGATGAACAGCGTCGTGGTAATCCTGATGTCAGACATCGTGCCCCTCCGTGACCGCGGCGTCTGGCAGGGTTACATCAACATCATCTTCGCCGCGGGGACGTCCACTGGCGCACCTCTGGGCGGCTTGCTCGCCGACTCCGTGGGGTGGCGTTGGTCGTTCATCGGACAGGTGCCTCTGTGCGTCGCCGCGTTCCTGGCTGTATACTTCGTCCTGGATCTTCCCAAAGTAGACCACGACCACTGGAGGGAAAAGATCCAGAGGATCGACTTCCTGGGCGCCGCGTGTCTCGTCGCCGCCGTCGTTGCCCTACTAGTAGGCCTAGACGCGGGCTCGAACCGGGGCTGGACGAACCCCGTCACCGTCGCCGGGCTCGCCTCCACGCCCGCTCTCTTCGCCATCTTCATCTCCGTCGAGATGCGCGTGGCGAGCCACCCCTTCGCCCCGGGCCACATAATCTTCGACCGCTCCCTCTTCGCGGGCTTCCTCGCCAACTTCTTCGGCGTCGCAGCCCACATCGCCTCCATCTTCTTCCTCCCGCTCTTCTTCCAGGCCGTGCAGGGTGCCTCGGCGACGCAGGCTGGCGCGTATCTTGTCCCGGCCATGATCGCCTCCGTCATCGCCTCCGTCGGCAGCGGCGTGATCATGAAACGGACGGGCAAGTACTACGCCCTCACCGTCGCGGCCTACGGGCTGATGTGTCTGGCCGTCGTCCCGACCGTGGCGACGCTTTGGGTGCGTTCGACGCCGGGCCTGGTCGCGAGCATGGCGCTCCTTGCGCTCGGCGGTGGCTCGGGCATCACGACGACGTTGGTGGCTTTGTTGTCCAATGCCGCGGTCAAGGACACGGCCGTCGTGGTGGCTTGTTCGTATCTTTTCCGGTCGCTGGGGTCGAGCATCGGGATTAGCCTGTGCTCGGCGGTGTTGCAGCAGGTGCTGAGGACGCAGTTGAGGGTGAGGCTGAGTGATGGGGAGGAAGCGAACAGGATCGAAGAGAGGATTCGAGAGAGTTTGGACTTCATCAAAGAACTGGAGCCCAAGTTCGCGGCGCAGGTGAGGGCGAGTTATCAGGTTGCTACACTGGGGGCTATGATTCCCATGGCTGGGTTCTTGGTGCTTGCTTTTGGGGCTACCATCTTTATTCGGGAACGGGCTTTGGCTAGGTGACGGGTTGAAAGACCCGGTTGTGTACGTATTCGATGTAGACAGCGCTCACATCGGTCGGAAGACAGGCTGTAGGGATGGAAGAGGGATTTGGGGTTGCTGGGACCAAAAGGTTTGCAGGAGATTACAGTCTGTTATGTATTGATAGAGGGTACTGGCTATGAACTCTGACCCACGGGCATTATTCTTGCCGCTGGACTTGTTTCTGGTCGCAAAGTCGTCTCCTCATACTAGAATCGGCTGGCTCGATATGCCTTTGGATGCTCAGATAACCCAAGTAAGCCGGCTGCCGTGGAAATATGAGGAAAACCATGGACGTATAAGGGCCAGAAAGAGACGAATGATGAAAGAGCTAACCTTGAACGGGAAGTGTGGTCTGAATTGATCGTGTTTGCACTGCTTAGACGTCGACGTAAAGTCCTTTAATGCTGATGCTGTGTTCGTGGCAGGAGCCTAATGGCATGTCCGGCTCCTCTAAGAGGATGGAGTCCGCTGGATGTGGCAATTATTGGGTTATGCATAGTCCTCCTCGGCGGCGTCAGGTGTATTCGAGGGAAAACACAGTCTATTACGAGCATATTGACGTTTCGGACCTTCGCCGGAAGGCAAGAAGTGCTGTTATTCCACCCGACGGCCAATCTCGAATCACCCGAGTGAAGTTGTTCAAACGACCTTCTTCGTCTTGCTTCGGTTGCGGGAATTTGTGAGAAACGAAGTCGTTGGCTTTTTGGAGAACAGAGCGGTGGAAACCAAAATCCAGAGGACAAGTGCCTCATTACATGGCTCAAACGGTGACAAGTTCCAAGCCTACCGCATCTTGTTAAGAGCAGAATACTCCTCGCAGGAGGAGAGACTTCAAGACTAGTGCCAATGCTAGGGGGACGGCACAATCAATGAAAGACTTCGTACTTATTTGCTATAGCCTTCCCCCTTTTCTCTGAAATTCCAGTCAACGTCTTCTACGTGATATGAGCTTCTCCGCAAAGAGAGCTACGCATAAAAGAGGGTCACCACGGCTCTCAGATGCTCTCGATGACATAGGATCGAACCAACAAAGTACACCGGATGTGAGTCCGTCGTAATCTGACTTCGGGAACCTGACGTGAGAACCGGAATGCGTCGATCACACGCATACACCTAAGGATACACTCAGGAGGGAACAGGGCGGAGATGAAGGGCTGCGAGTCCCTCATCGCGTCTATCTTATCGTCGGCGTGAGATGAAGAGGGGCAGCCACTTCAAGTCGACATCATTATTTTTTTGTGATTCGGCGACAGCAATGTGAGCAGCGGATTTGGCCGGGTGTCCGAGTGTGAAACCTCCGGATGAGCCTTCAGTACTCATTTGGGGGCTTGAGCGTGGGCTCGTCCCCTGCTGATGGATCAGGTCGAGGGTAGAGATGTAGAGGAGGGCTTCCTCATCGCGTTTATTCAATTTCGAGGTACTTACAGCAAGCACCATGGTAGCCAGCGTACGACATATGATCATGGAATCCGAAACCGAAGCACCTCGCGAGGACCCAGGCTTGCTTTGAGGAGGCCACCTTCTAAACGACTATTATCCTCCCATCCCACCCCCCACACCCCCCAAGAAAAAAAAAAAAGCTTGCTCAGTTCCATCTCACGCGCACAGAATTCGCCTGATCTCGAAGCCCTTTTTCAGCTTTACATGTTTTAGTAATCTCCGTGTTCTATCCGTTCACCGCCTACTCAGCTGGTTGCTGTCCAAGAGTCTTTGGCACCCAGAGCTTGTTTGTCGCCATCTCAGTCAGTTTTGCGTCACGTTGCATTTACCCAGCTTCGCCAGGAGTTCTTCAGTTCCGCGGAGGTCGAGACCGCGTTCTGTGATCATCACTACTGAGACAAGACGATGGACAGGTCAACTCAGCCCTACAAAAGATCGGCCGTCCTCCACCGCGGGGTGAGGTATGTGGCGTCGACTCCCCGCCTAGGCGCTGTTCGCGTGGATGTGCACAAGCGACCAGGCAGCAATTCTACCTACCGACCTGGCACGACCCTTGATGGGCAGAGGGAGGAGGGTGGCAAAAAGCAACGAGAATCACGGGTTTGGACCAACGAGCTAGATAAGTTGGTAGAGCCGTTCAACGTAAACAGCCGCCACGCGGATGAGAAAGGTTTTATTTTCATGTCTTTCCCGTCTCGAACTTAGCCTCGCCCGCGATCAAGGAACGGGGTCCTAGTGTCTAGCCTCTCCCTCGTATTCCTGTCATAAAATCATAAATTGTTTTCGACGTTGGTGGATATCAAAGTTGATGGGAACCTTTTCTGCGAGCAAAAGGCGAAAACCAAAGAAGGGAACTTTAGCAAGAAGAAAACGCAACCCAAGATAAATGGTAGAAACGAATATAAAGGTCCAGCTTCGCCCCAACTTATGAAGTTCGTGACAAGAAATGCCCGCAAACCTGCGGGCTGACTGTTGTTTGGTTTCTTTTGGTTCCCCCCCTCCCTTGGCAATCGTATCCCTTCTAGAGATATGCCAGTCCGTCCGGTCCTTTGTCTATTTAAATGATCAATGGAGTTTTATACGCAATCGGACCTCCGTATTTCCAGGCCTTCCGTCTCTCTGGATTCATCGGCTTAACTTATCCGTTCACAGGAAGGAACGACGAGGGAAGCTGACGCCCTCGACTGCCGGGTTGTCGACGAACCAGCTGACGCGATCGCCGCCGCCCTCGTTGACCAGGGCGCACGGAAGGCCATCGCCGTGCTCAAAGATCCTCTTCATAATATCCTTCTTGCCACCACCAGTGGCAACAAAGGCGATCTTGACACCGTGGTTGACGACGGGCAGAGTGAGGGTGATGCGCTTCGGCGGAGGCTTGGGAGAGTCCTCGATGGGGGCAACCCAGGCAGTGGTCTCGCGCAGCAGCTCGTGGCCAGGGAACAGACTGCAGGTGTGACCGTCGGGGCCGGAGCCGAGAAGGAGCAGGTCGAAAATAGGCAGGCGCACACTATCGCGGCTGGCGAAGCTGGTGACGAGGGTCTTCTCGTACTGGTCGGCCAGCTCCTGGGTGTCGTTCAGGTAGGTGGTATCGATAGGGTGGACAGTCGGGGCGCCAAGATCCTCCGGGATCTTATCAAGCAACTCCTTCTTCAGGAGAGCGTAGTTGGAGTCCTCATGGTCGAGGGGAACGGCGCGCTCGTCGGCGAAGAAGATCTCCCACTTGCTGAAGTGGACGGTATCGTCGGGGCCGGACGAAGGAGTGAGCAAGGCTTGCGCCAGCGTCTTGGGAAGGGAACCGCCAGAAACGGCAACCTTGAAGGCGCCGTGACGACTCAGACCTGCATTCTGTGCTTGTATGACGTATGCTCGCAGAGCGGGCGCGAGCTCGCTGACCGTCGGATAGGCGTAGAGGTTGGGCTGCTTGTTGCTCATGGTGGGGTAGTTTGGAGGTGGAAGGCGGGGGCGGAGAAGCGTTGTCAGAAGCGAAGTTGTGAAGAAAAGAAGAGGGAAGCGGAAATGGACTGCAAAATGGCGCAGAAAAATCGTTGGTGTTGGGTGGTCAAACAATGATTGGCGAAGCTTGTGCCTTGTGACTTGGAGTTGTAAGGTACGGTAAGGCAAAGTAAGGTATGCGGGATCCTTTTGGATTTGGCTGGCGCGGGCGGGTGGTGCACCTTTGGTTTATCTGGAGGTTCAGACGAAAAACGCTCCAGTCGGAACGACACACGTGAGACAGCTAATAAGAGCCAAGAAAGTGGCTGGGTCGGTCTAAGAATCTAGCGGCGGCGGATGGGTCATGGATGTTTCCAGATGCCTGGAAATGTGAGGCAAAACAAATCAAAATAAGGTAATAAAGCAGATAGCGGGGCTAGAAGATTTCCTAGTAATTTTTTTTTCTTTTTCGGAGCAACATGCACGGCACGGACGCCGTGCGGCGGCTGGCGGCGGCGGCGGCGGCGGCGGCAGTAGCAGCGGGGGGCTGGGGCTGGTTGATGTGTATTTGTATGTATGTGGTTTGAGTGGTGCTTGACACCGAAAGCCCTGTAACTTTGTCCTCGAATCCCGTTTGTTTCGTTTGCTGATCAGTGTGAGCAGGTCATTGATGGTTGGACGGATGCAAGCAAGCAGCCGTTGGCGTAGGATTGGGGCGGAAAGCGTGCGGCTGCAGATAAATTTGGTTGGTTTCATCATCGATTTGCGATCGATAACGGCGGGAGGAGGGAACGCAACCCTCCGATTGACGGTCAGTGATGGATGTTAGATGGTGGGGGTGCGATGTTTCCAGTGGTGGAACGTGTGGACAACCTGTGGACAACCTGTGTACAAGTCGCACAATGCGTTATTATGTGCTGTTCTGGGAATACCGTTCTCCAAGGCACGGTCGGTAAACTCATCGAATACTTTTCGGCTGAAGGTGCGAGTTGCCGCACAGGGTGACGGCTCATATACCATGTACCTACCCCGACGGGGCCCGACCGGGAGTCGCCTCTTCTTTGTGCTGATAAGAGCCAATGCTTACGTAGGCAGGAAGATGGCCAGGTACGGCACTGACGATGGTCCTTCCATTGAGGTCGCACATCGGGTGGCTGGCGGAAGCAGTCATGTTGGGACGGTGGTGAGCGACTGAGGTGGAACCATTTCGGTGGGATGGTTGACTTATGACTTAGATGGCCGGCCGTCGGGAAGCAGCGCCGCGGGAGCCGTTAGTGACAGCGGCACAGGCTGGAGCCATCTAAGGTGGTTGACGGAAACCCAAAGCGCGAAGGGCTCTGTTGGAGGCACGCAGAGGATCACGAGATTGATGCCCTCGTGGTTAGATGAGTGCCCTGTGCCCTATCCCCTGTGCCCGGCGTCTATGCTCTCGGCGAATGTACGGGACCGAGGGGCCTGTGAGGCTGTGACGTTCACATGTTCCAGCTTTGCCATGATTGAATGGCAATTCAAATGGCATCAGCGGAGACGTGGTGGAGGCATAGGTGCCTCAGCTGTTGCCCACGGCAGTTGGCCACGGTAGGGTAGGTAAGGTAGGCAACAGAGGTGCTCGAGTAACTTAGGTAAGGCAGGTGTCGGGACAATTCCCGAGAGGGCTTTGGAGACATATTCACTGCTTCAGTTCTTACCATTCTACTCTTTCTTGCCTCAACCAAGGTACCTGGCGCTCTCGCAAAGGGGAACAATTACCGAAATACGGCCCTGATAGGTCTGAACCACGTTTACCTCGAATCGTGGAGAACCAGTCCGTCTCAGGTAGACTTGTCATCTCAACGTTTAGCTGCCTTAGTCATGCCACGGACGTGCCTGCTCGTGTCCCCCACTGTTAGCAGCAACGGCAAGAGCAGACAGCAAATTGCACCCTCTCTTCTTGACTTCTGTCGTTCAGGTTTGCTATTCCCACTCTTGACTTTTGACATTTATCGAGCATCTACTCGGGCGATCAACAGGTAAAGCTTCTCAACCGAGTGCAGAACCTGCCATGCTGTCTGATCTGACACTGCAAACGGATGCGGCAAATTGTCCCGTGTCTCGGTCGCCCGGCCGAGTCGCCGTCTCAAGGCCAGTCGCCTCATAGCTAAGACGGCTAAAAATGATCATGCACTGGTGGCCCGCACCGGAGCAAACGCCGTCGGTCTGACCCCAGGGCCGTTCAAGCGCTTCCGCAATTGTAGCGTGCTCGACCGCCAAATTACTCAGGGCAGCCATGTTCCCACGGGATCGACGCTGCGATGCACCTCATAACCACCCAAGCGACGCGTCCACGTTGTCCCGTCTCTTGACATGTGCCACCATCTCTGGGGTAGCGAGTCTAGGCCTGTGGCACGAGCAGTGGCCAACCACGTTGCACCGACAATCGCAGCACGGGTCGGTGCGATTCGAATCTCTGATGCTGTTCACAGCACACTTTGGGAGGCAATAGCCAGGAGAGTTCGGAAAGAAGTCTATTTGGAAGGCCAAGTCGCATGACTTGGTACTTGTTCTTCCGGCGATGACTATAGATCGTAGCGATTCCGATTTTGTGACCGAGATACGATCTAGTCATATCGTCACAGAAGCAATACCTGGCAACATGGCCCGGGGTTCAGTGCCTAATTCGTGCCCAGCAAGAGAGGTACTTGTTATGTCAACTTGACGAAATACTCCCATGTCTCCACTAACCTCCAATTGCCAGCAGTGTCGTCCATGCATGACATTTCCAACAAAAAGCTAATACCCCCAACACCTCGTCATTTTCCCACCAGTCTTTCCCGCGCCGGCAATTGGAATAGCATCCAATCCAAGGCTCTGAATTGAAAGTTCTGGGGAGCGGAGAGAAAAGGGGACGTAATGCGTCATATCTACCTCTTGTTTGATATCAAGCAGTGACTCGATGAGCTCCCATGGAAGGTTCGATTGACTCGGACCAGGAGATTGATGTAAGTTGGTCGGAATATACCATCGGGCCATTTTTAGTGTTGCGCCGTACATTGAGGCATCGCGATAATGACGTCGTCGTGCCGGACTGACTCGGATTCCCTCCATTCATTGTTCAAGGGAACCATCACGAACCGCCGAGCGGGCGGGGGTTCACGAAGCCCTGGCCCGGCGCTGCGGGGACACTGGCGTCATTGCCCCGAGTTAGATAGGGAAAGGGGAGGGGTGTTGGCGGGTCGCCGCGCGCTTGAGCTGAGACGAGCGACTTAGAAACGGAACGTCGCGATACCTTCGCCCACAAACGGTCCGGCTGGCGTTTGAAGTTGCCTGTTGCTTGTCCAAAAAGGCCAAATACAGCAAACACCGCATCGTCGATTTCGATCATGTCAACGATGAATGCATGCCAGAGGCGTCGGCCTCGCAGCGCTCTGCAGACCATGGGCATGATGAGCGGTGTACCGCCTAGCAAACCAGATCAACCTACCCTGCGAGGCGCAAAAATCCGGGATGCTTCAAAGTGAAGCAACGTGGAGCGAAAACGCGGTTCTTCTCATGTTTTACATTGTCATCAGTCGTACTTGGGCTAGGGGGGTTCGCGCAACAAACGGTGCAAGGGGGAAGCTATTTCCAAAACGCCAACCGCCACTACCGGCTACACTACACTTCACTACCACCTGTCTCTGGACCCTGAAAGTTGCCTTAGTTACTAATAGATAATCACGACTACCACTGGATGCAGGCAACGGCTGGGGTTGTCAGGGCCCATGTTTGTAAGCCTCATTCTTCAAATCCGCAGCGCTCCCTGGTCGCACGCCCCAATGGATGCCCTGCCGCTGCGGACGATCAGGCACTGACGGAGATCATCAAAATTATTCAAGAAGAAAGCAAAGCGACGGCAGGCGGAAGACGGCGGCAAAAAAAGTCGAAGAACAACTACTGCTAAGGTTTCATTCATCATTCGGCGTGGAAAAGACCCCGTTTTTTTTTTTTTCGGACATAAAGGTTATTAAGTAAACGTCGACGAAGACGTGGACTCCGCACGCCAGGCGTCAAATGCTCTCTCCATCGACCGCGTCTGGGTCTGTTCCGTGTCGTTCGAAGCTTGTCTCTCAAACTGTGATAGGCATACACGACCTAGGGTTCATGCGAAAAAGAAACAAGCCCATAACAAAGAGTCCAGGGCAAAACGAACATGACGGGACGAAGAGAGTCTGAAGTGAGATCGTGACGTCACGGGTCATCATGTTCCTTGGAGAGCTCCCAACCCAATTCGCAACGGGAGGGGGCCCATGGAGGACGCATGGAGTTATGCATGAGGAGGCGCGTGGTACGTGAGGTTGGGGATGTTGTACGGGTTACGTCTCTTCGACTCTTGGCCGCTTCATCGCAAAGAGCAACGGACGACCTTCCGGTCCGTTTCCAGTGCTGCGGCAGCTGTGCTGAGCTGTGCTGGAGCATGTTTGTTGCGTTTACATTTAGGAAGACGAGTGGAGAGAGCAGGTACTCGGTACAAGCCGCATACCTCGCGCCTTACTTTGACCACCCATGGATCGATCCCTCCTCCGGCTGGCAGCTCGTCCTGGGCAGTTACCCCTCCACGCGAAGGACCCTGAAGTTCCATTTTCCAAGGGTCCAGGACCCCCACTTGTCACCGCGCACCGGAGCGGACTCCAATCCGCGACGATATCCAATCGACGAGTTGCAAATTTCTTCGTCTGCCTCGACGTATTGAGCCAGGCGTTCCCTTTAACCCCTCACCAAAAAACAGAACCGAAAATAACGGCATAGCTCGACCGCAGCTACTACTCATATCCAAGGTCCTTCTAGTTTTGGCCCAGTTACCATCATTTAATTTCCTTGCTAAATTTGTCAAAACGAGAGGAATAGGCCCGACTACCTCAGAGAGGGAAAACCACACACACCAAAGAGCTCCGGGGCCCCTTTTCAGGGCGCAACCGCCAACTGCCTACACTCCTTCATTTACCTTACCATTTTCCTACCCGGGCTATCTGACCAATACGGACATCGCACCGTCCCGAACCAGCCCTTTTCTCTCTTTTCTCTGTCTCTGTTACGAATTTCCCACTGTTCTTTATTTTTCATCATCGCACTCTCTCAGACAACCTGCGGACCCGGCTCGGCAGGGTGCCTACCTAGAAGTGGCCTGACCTGTGTGGGCTCGCCCCGTTCGTAGGCCAAAAAACCCAAAAACCACAATCCTTGAGACACATCGGCCTTGCGCCGGGTTTTTTCTAGGGTTCATCTTCTCACCGTCCCGTCCCCAAGACGGTGTTCCAGTA
This sequence comes from Colletotrichum sansevieriae, assembly GCA_026260285.1. Taxonomy (NCBI): domain Eukaryota; kingdom Fungi; phylum Ascomycota; class Sordariomycetes; order Glomerellales; family Glomerellaceae; genus Colletotrichum; species Colletotrichum sansevieriae. Next base: position 43,320 of record JAOQIF010000430.1, read on the forward strand.
GGGCACCACAGCGCTTTCGCCTGGCTTGGACCTTGAGCCCAGAGGAACCAGGATCGCTGTTCTCCCCACTGACGTCAGTGTCGTTTTTTCTTCCTTCAGTTGAGATCGAGATACCTGGGCGGCTTTTTCCTTACCCTCCAATCCTTTTTTATTATCAGGGAGCCTTGCACTTTCTGGCTCTAGGCCTGAGCCGTTCTGGCCCAACCGACAAGACATTGTATACGCTCTTTTCCCTTCGACATACAATGTCTGCCTCAAGCACTACTGGCTGCGAATCGCCCTTGGAGGACGAAAACACACGGCGGTTACACACTTTGCGCGACCGCCGTGAGGAGCTCACGAACGCCCTCATAGCCCTCCCTTACGACCTCATTCTCTATCTCGAGCGCGCTAAGGTCCACTCGGATTTGGGATACCCCGAGCTCGCTGTTGGAGATGCCTATCGTGCATTGATGTTGACGGACGAGGTTCTCAACGCTGGTTTCGAGTACCACGACCAGGCTGTCGAAGCATTGCAATCTCGTCCCCTCGACCCTGTACCATTGGTTCTCGACCACGGCCGCCTCTTGGAAATCCGAAGCGACTATATCAACGGCGATGTCAAGGATGAAGCAAGTTTGGTGGCCCACGTCGCCAAGCTGGCTTCTATTCGATGCTATCAAATTTTGTCGCTTAGCATTCTGTGCTGCGGCTGCTTGAAGCCCGCCTACGATTTTGCCGAGAAAGGTCTGGCTTTAGCTCCTGCAAATGAAGAGCTCCTCACAGCCATGGATCAAACAATCACAATAGCCCGCCAGAGACTCAAAAGGCAGGACATCTACTCCAACATACTCCCCGAATGGGGCATGGTGCGGAGAGAAGTGTACCCCTGGAACGACCACGAACCTGATCGTTACGGCCCGAAAACTCTGGAATACCTCAATGACGGTCTCCCTATGTTTGCGCCCAAGTGCGAGGTCAGAGTTTCTAAACTCCCCGTCTTGCACCCGCAAGCGGCTGGTGGCGATGCCGAGAAGACCGATGCACGGGATGCGAACGAGCAGGAGGAGACCAACGAACAGCTCGGGCTCTTTGCCAAAGTTGACATTGCGCCTGGAGAAGATGTTCTCGATGAATACTCGCTACTGACAGCAAACAATCGCCACAAGGATCCGGTCTGCGATGCTTGCAGCTCCGAGCTCCCTCCTTTGGGCGCCGACCCCCCTGCGGTTCAGTGCGAGGAGTGTTACGACACAGTGTTCTGCACCCAGTACTGTCATGACATGGCACAACAGTTGTACCACCCAGCGGTATGTGAAACGACACTGGATGATATCAATAAGGACCCCGAGGCCGCAGAGGCTGCCGAAACACTGTACTTCCTCCTTCTCGTCCGCTGTCTGGCGCTGGCAGAACACCAAAGCGTCCATCCTCTCGACCTTCCACAAGTCAAGTATATCTGGGGTGATTTTGTGCCCTCCGACCTGAACAACATCGACATATCCCCTTTGGCAGAACCGCCACCCATTTGGACCCTTCCGTTCTCCTTCAAATACAATGTCGAACTACCCCTGCATGTCCTCGAAAAGTTGGACGTCGATGTTTACGCGCACTTGGCGAGGTATGACCTCTGGGTTTTCAACACCCTCTACGCCAAGTTTCGGGGCACGGCGTCGAGTAATCAAAACCCGCGTACCGGTCGACCAGAGGTCGCGGCAGTGCATCCTTTCTGGTGTATAGCCAATCACGATTGCAACCCGAACGTCACATGGGACTGGCGGGGAGGAAGGATGAAACTGCGGGCGATTGAAGAAAGAATAATGGGAGACAAGCCAGGCCTCAAGGCTGGTGAGGAGGTTCTCAACCACTACATCGATATCAACCTGCCTGTTCAGGATCGGCGCGAGTGGATGAAAGGATGTCTCGGTGGCTCTTGCAGATGCTCTCGGTGTCAAACTGAGGTCGCAGGCAAGGCGCCTCGACAAAGATCGCCTCTTCGCTTTCAATAATCCGGGTTTTCGTCACACACATTATTCGCGACAGGTGGAAATTTTTGCGAAAAACGAGCGATTTGCGGATAGAATATATCGAATAGACATTGGTTGAGGTTGGGCGGGGAACAAAGAAGACCCAGACGAAATACGTCTCGAGGTCGCATCATTTGGTTTTTGTATACGAGCGGGAACGGACTTGGTGGGGAATCATACATACGAGGAATTGCAAAACATGCTGAGCCTTTTGTTTCTCGTCGGCAGTTCTGGCCTTCCACAGCGTGCCTTTTGCTCAGTGTGCTTCACACGCCACGATGTTCCCACCACCATACTCTGAACGCTTTCCCGATTACCACTTACCGCGTCTTGACCTTCTATAATTTCTTACCTCGCAGCGCATCGCCAGAGGTGACGCTGCGTTTCTGTCGAATTAGCGAGCAGACCCAGTCTTTCGATAGATTCGCTCAAGAGGTTGAGCGAAGAAGCCAAGACACAGGGCCCAAGGAACCCCGCAGACCCCTTTTGTCTTGACATGCCCATAACTCACCTTCCAAAGAAGTTAGAGGGCGGTTAAGAGCGGTCGAAGTGAGGCTGCACGATGGTCGCACAAGGCAGAAAGGAAGTTGGTTGCCTGTCAATATTGTGCACCCGGCTGCAGTGTGTTGGCACTTGCATGCAGACGCATCTGTACCGTGACGAAGTGGCTACTGACCAACTGTTCAGGAGACTGCAGTTGATTAGGCGCACTAACATACAAGTCGGGCGAGAGTAACATTGGATCCATGGTAAGCGAGCAAAGTTTCTTTGCGGCATGCCAAAATGCAAACACAGCAAAACCCCTCCCTTCGGTCTGCGGATGTGTTGTTCGAGACTTGCTTTCGGCACGAAACAGCCTACCCGGTCGAATGATTATTCTGCCTCTTATACGTCATTGTAGGCATGCGTTCTATTTCGTCTTTCTTTGTTTCCCATCCCACTTGTATGGACCCGTCTAAGGGCTGCAAATCCCTTTATTTACTACGGAGACCTCGGCTGCAATTTGGTTCTGACGATGTTCGGCTGCAGGTGACATGTATGAATCACATCACACTGGTTTTCTGGCTGGCATCCATATCTCCTTTTCTAAAAACGAACACCTGGTGTGGTAGCACCTGCTGGTCGCGATGTTGGAGCGATTCATATTGACATCACGCCCAGACGCACCATCACATTAACAGCACTCAAACTTGGTAAGAGCACTTCAATCTGTCGAATGTAGTGCTGCTGCCTGGCGCTGTTGTTGCTGTCAGGGCTACGAGGGCGAGGTGGGCCAGCTCGAGCTTCAGGTATTTGCTCGTCAAGAGCGGTTTCTCCTCGCGCTCGATGCGACAAGACCGGCTAGGACACATGTCGACGAGGGTGTACGTGCTGATGGGTGGCAGTTGATAAGTATCGAGTGCAGAATGTACTGTGTGCTATTAGTATGAATATTGGTTGGGATCTTCTTTGCTAAGGAGATCCAGCAGTTTGATGTTTCGTGAATTGCGATGTATGATGCCGTGGAATGTTCAACTTCAGAGAACCTCAGATAACCCAACATGGTTGGGTCTTCGGCATTGTTGAATTCAAGATACGGCATAGTTGGACCTAGGGAACTTCTAGCTAGTTGCCGCCAAAGAAAGTTCTTGACAGAGACAACTGAGGCTATTGAGAGATGATACATCAATAACGGCGGTAAACGGTAAGTATTCACAGGTGGAAGACTATTGCGAGTAATGATATCTGGGATAATACGAACATGGCTGAGGAGGGAAGTAACTTCTATGGAAGATGCGTATACTTTGTACCCCTTCTGCCAAAATTGCGACCAAGACTGGTGTTTTGCATTCGAGTTGTGCCAGATTCATTCTGATAGTCCGGTCAACTCCGTTCGTTCCACGTCAAAGGGAACTCGGTGAAACCGATTGTACGACACAATTGAGATGCCAACCGCCACGCCATGAATTGAGGCAAACACCGCGAACAAGGACGTAGCATCCCTAGCATCGCCAGCCGCCATCTCAGACATGACACATTGGCGCGAGGTACACCCGAAGGTCCCAGGCAACTATGATGAAGAGAGACCCAGAGCAACATTGAAGCAAGGGGATTGCAGTGAAACCGGATTCAGTCGTGGCAATAAACCCGATATTTCCAAAAATGAGCCAGCGCTCACGATTCGTATAAAGTCTCACAACTTCTCACATTCGTACGGCTTTGGAATCTGAGTATGTCTCAGCTTCTTTTGCCGTGAATAGACCTTCATGCGTTTGCCATTCTGATCACGCAATTCGACGCTATCATGCTTCGCTTTCTTCTACTAGCACTCGCGGCTCTGGCATTTGCCCCAGTCATCAACGCAGTCCCGGTCAACGGAGAAACGTCTTCTGTCGAAGCCTCGTCGTCGTCGCTTTCTTCGCGTTCTGATAATTTCTCGTTCGAGAAATGGATTGGCGATATCAGCAACAACCCGAACGCCACTCATCTTTCATCTGAACAGGCATTAGCAGCTGCGATGGCGACCGCGTTGACTCGCCACCGCCGAGATACAGCCTGGCGTTCCGACAATCTGCAAACAAGAGCGTTTGAACGCTTAAAATCCTTCGGGGAAAAGCTCCTCCAGATACGTACGATCTTTAAGCAAAGCAAGCGGCCCAGCGATAAGGCAGGAGGCACTCGGAGAGAGGGTATAGATATTTTCAGCGTTCGATGCAACACCTTCCCGAGAAACCTGGCAACGGTAAGAGAGTCGCAGAGAGCTTGACAACAGATCAATAGGTGTAACTGAATAATAACGAAAATCTAGATTCCGAGCGTAGTGGGCTGTATCGAACGGCTAGCTCGCTCGGATAAGACTTGCGATACCACATGGATCAAGGGTTTTTGCCAAGCTGGGAACAGCTTCATCATCGGATGGAGGAAGCTTGACGAGCTGTCCATCCATTCCCCCTCGTGGTAAGTGTTGGTCGCTGCATCAGGTCTCTGACCGATCCTAATTTTCATCTCAGCCGTGGAATCGCAAGAAGTGCGGGCAGGATCATGGACTACTGTTCATTCGATGGACTGGTGATGGGAGAGACAACCGCGTGGGATGATCCTGCCATGGGCGTGATGATCCGAGAGTTTCCTGACGGCAAAATCCCGGCAAACCTGACTCTCTTGCGTTGATGCGGACATTCCGATATGGGCTAAGCCTTTGTCTGCTTAGGATACCTAGTACACATCATCACAGTCAGAAATTCTGGGAAGCGATTTGAGGTGTGTTGATCTCTTCTCAAATATTGCATCACAGATGTTGAAAGGTTTTAAAGCTTTGTGGAAAACATAAAACGTTCTCGAGCAGGGAAAGAAATAATTCATTTTCGTTCATGTAATAAAACAATCGAATTTAAGAGATTTGGAATTCTAGAGAAATATCACCTTGCACTGCATTGTTCTTATGTGTTCTCTTCTTTCTTATACGGAGACAACCAGGTTGTTGCTAATGCATGAATAGAGACATAATCGGGCATTTCGGCTGCTTCTGTACCCGCCTTCCTCCAGGTTCGCTCCCCCATCTCACGACAAATGCAAAACTCCGAATGAGCTCTCGGCCATTCACCTGCGCAGAATGCTCGCAATCATTTACGAGAAATGTAGGCTCACCGGAAATTTCAAGTATCATTTTCCATGCAATTTTCTAGGAAAACGTAGCGCGGCACAAGCGTTCCAGTGGGTGTTGTGTTATGTCACCCCCTGCATAACCGTTTTGATACGGTGGCAGGACACGGAAGTGACAGTCGTAGACCTTCAAGTGCCAAACCTGCCGCGCGCGATTCAGAAGAAAAGATCTCTGCAAGCGCCATGCCGAGAGATGCTGTAGTGTTTTCAGTCGCGTCATTGCAGTACCCGACGCAGGGGAAACTGCAGGGCGGGCGGAGCATGATCCCGATGAATCTATGCTGGCAATGAATGAGCAGAACAGTGAACCAGAATCGGATCATGCACATAATGAAACAATTATACAAGGTTCCGAAATCTATGCTCGAAGCTCTACGGGGACTGGTGATGTAAGTCTCCTGCAGAACCAGAGTGCATGTGTGTTCCTCCCCTACCGTCCCTCATCTAGACGCATAGGCTGCCAGACTCACTGAGTTTCTGCCTTTTCTGGGCACACAATACAAAACGTGGAGTTGTATGAGTTGGCGTATTTTCAGAGCTGTCATCCTTCATTTCCATTATTACATAATCCAAGTGGCTCCAGAGAGATGCTAAAAATATGCAAGCAGATCATTATCTCTATTGGCATGCTATATGCGTCCAAGGACTCTGCTTTTGAAACTGCAGCTTCAGTACAGCGGCAAAATCACGATCTCTGGAAGATGGGCCAGGATCAACTATGGCGCATGGTCAGTTCGCCATCGTTGCATACCTATGACCTCCAACTGATGTTTGGCCCAGGCGAAGTCGGATTGGAGAGATATCGGGGGAACGTCGTTAATGCAGAGTTGGCTCCTGCATATCATATATGGAGCTTTCTCAGGAAATGCGAGCGACTATGACAAGGCAAAGCAAATGCTACGCTTGTGAGCAACATTGACGCCAAAACTACTCAGAGTGTTTTGCTAATGCGAGCCACAGGCTGCCAGAGATCTAGGCCTTCTGCGACAGAATGTGTTCACATCAGCAAAAAGCTTCAACAACGGGGAAGAAGGCTCACTCCATGATCACTGGATATCTTACGTTGAGTCAGAGTCCATGAAGTTATGCGTGTACACCATACTCTTCCTCGACTCGTACATCTTCACTCCATGCAGCATTCGCCCGCTCACTTCCCCTATCGAGCTTGATTGGGAACTGCCTCCACCCAGCCCTCTTTGGGAAGCTGATGCCTCCTTTATACGGGTCCAGAAGCTCGGCGACGAGCCCAGTACTTTGGTTGTGACTCGGTCGCACGACGAACCATCCATGCCGTGCCCAAGAAGCAAGTCTCTTAATCTCGGGATTCGGACACTCATGTCCGACACTCTGAGCCCTCAATTGTTGGGGGTGTTGAAAGCTTCGATGATGACAATCCTGTTCATACCGACTAGTCTGGAGTCCCTTGTCAGCGATTTCACGCGATGTTACTACCAGATGCCACCCGCCTTGGCTGACCCAAACGCATTTCACATTCTTTATCAGTCGTGGTGAACAAGGGTCAAGTACTCCTTGTCAAGTCCCAAGAATACACCTGAAATAATGCGGGGACGGAGCTGCGTCAACGTGCATGACATCGGATCCGAGATGGCACTGAAGCAGAAATCCCCTATCAGCGCCCTAAACTAACGAGATATTGGTCATGACTAATGTGACATCTGCTTTGCATCCGGCTTCCCGGATGAAAATGAGTCCCACCGGATATACCGTCACCTACCTTCAAAAACCCCAGCCCGAATCAAGGTGTGACTTTACCGCCAGTACGTGTTCAGGATAGACACGTCTAAACACGGATCCGCGCGGACCACATCGCATTCGCATTCATTCCGGTCTATCTTATTACAATCATTCAACTCGAATGTCTAACTCGTTGACTCTCAGCATCCGCCACGCCGAATGCTTTACACACCCTGCGTTCGCAGACTCCACAGAACCCATCGCTCTTTGACCGGTTCCCCTCTCAGTTCAAGGGAAAGCTCGCATATCCCTCGCATATCTCTCGAAAAAGCGTAGCTTGCTATGTCTCGCTCAGGCAATAAGGACAAGGCAACAGACCAAGATGGTGGTGATATCATACGAACTCTGACCGGTTTGGAAAAGGGCAGCATCGAGAAACTCAAACACGGGGAGGTCGACCGTGCTCTCGCCTTCGTCAATGGGGAACAGGTTGAGTCCAAACCTGAAGAGGAGGCAAGTGTACTGAAAAAGATTGACTGGGCGTTGGTGTCTTTGCTCTACTGGATCTACGCTCTTCGGTTCGCCGACAACATGTCTCTCAACTATGCTTCTCTTGTGGGCATACGCGAGGATACCAATTTGGACCCACCCCAACAGTCAGCAGTACAGCTGCAAATCAAGCATTTTCTATGCTGGTTACATCATTTGTGAGTAAGTCAAAATCATAATGACTGCCTATCATTCAAGTTCTAAGACCTCTCAGGTTTCCGACGACTTACCTTCTTCGCCGTCTACCAGTGAGCAGATACACCGCCGCTAACCTCACTCTCTGGGGCGCCGTTCTCGTGTGCCACATTTCGGCTTTCAATTATGCTGGCCTCATGTCTGTTCGCTTCTTGTAAGCTCGAGATCCCAGAATTCAATTCTAAAACTTGCTCGCCACTGACTTCTCATGAGCCTGGGTGCCTTAGAAGCCACTGTGACGCCTTCGTTCGTGAGTCTCATCTCGGCTTGATACAAGCAAAACGAACAGACCAAGCGCATGGGTTTCTGGCTTAGCTAGAACGGAGTCGCTCTTGACTCTCGGCCCCATCGCAACTTCAATCAGCTTGGCGCGATTATCTCTTGGGTGACAAGTGTGGTTTGCTACACCATAAAAACGACCCGAACTATACTGACTCAAGCTGGAATAGCGTAGAACGAATGGTTGAAAACTAATAAAAATGAGATCTCGTTGAGTGGCCTGGATAAAGGTTTACTTTGGAACGAGTATGGAAGGCTTCCCTGTTCATCTCGGTATCTGCATGTTAACGCATTACAGAAACGCATAATAAAGACACGTCATGAGTTGAGCGGATTTGGCAGTTTCAGTTTCTTCTGTCTCTCTTGCTAAGCAAGTATAAGTGGTCGAAGTAGACATGGAGGGAGTCTAAGACTCCAAGAATCATGTCTGCTTGGGTTTTGACGTTGAAGATATCCTAGCAGCTCAAGGCGTTGGCCACGAGGAGCCACTAATCCAGTGTGAAAGAACTCTTGTGGAATCCAGTGCACTTTTCCAACGTGATGACGGGGTGCCATATCAAGTTGCTTATGAGTCTCATTTTGCCGCCGACTTAGAGGTTCCATCGATGGCAAAAAGCTGCCGATAACACGGTCTCAGAGTCGTTTAAGCTTTCCGGTAGAGCTCAAAGGTTTCATTGGACTTGTATTTCCTCCGAATGTAGAGAAAAAGCGTCGGGTAATTTGAACCTCCAGTCATAGGCGTCACTGACGGGCTGTCAGATCCAGAAGAAATTTCTCTGAAAACTAGAATCTATTATCTTCCCACATATAGGGTCAAATCTGCTGCACGACTGTACTTGATACTGAAGACGCAGCACGTAATTCAACCTAGGTAGCAAATTCAAAAACTGCGATGTTGCAGCTTTTCCCGCGTCGCAAGCGCCAGGCACATTGTGCTGCATTTTTTGATAGATGGTTTATGGTAGAGAGAAGTTGTTCCACAGTAATTAGTCAAGAGGCAAAAATTTAACAATTTCTGAAGAGCTGGTAATTGAATTAGGGACAAGAATGGTTATGGTTATCGTAGCCTTTATCAGCGGCCGTCAGGGAGCTAAGGTGGCACAGTAGATTTTGTTTTATAGACACCGTCAGCAGCACCACGGGGGAGCTAATTCTCCGGTGAATACTCCGGCGGTGGGTCTGGATGTGCACTCTAAGATAGCTCATTTGACTAGTTGACAAATGACCCCAGATAAACGTCAGCTGGACAACTGCGTTCTATCTTGCATTTCCCAAAAAATCATCTCTCCGATCCGATCATGGCTTCCGCCGTAGCCAAGTCGATCCCGGATGCTCGCGTATTCGACTCGGTAGTCGTCGGTGGCGGGCCCGGCGGTCTTGCGGTGCTCGGCAATCTGCTGGAGCACCGGCCTCGGCATCGGCAGCTTTGGGTCGATCCAGTCTTCCAAGCCGGTCGGGTCGGCGCCCAATACCGACGAGTCCCGAGCAACACCAAGGTCGATCTGTTCCTCAACTTCGCGACCGTCGCATCACCATTCCGCCAAATTGTCGAAGCTGCGGAAAAGCCCAACGCCTTCACCGCGTTGCAGGGGTTGCCGCAAGATCAGGGTTGCGAGCTGGGCTACGCCGCAGACCTGTGCTTGCTATTGACTGAAGGCGTTTCTCGCCACTTCCAGAACGTGCAGCAACGCCGCGGGAGAGTTACTGCCGCAGTTCTGGATCAGGTATGTTCAACGTGTTTTCTAGAAGTACAGAAAGAGAAGACGCTGATATTACCACTGTAGCAAACCAAAAACTGGACAGTTGCCTTGGATGGAGAAACCCACGTGAGAGCACAGAGACTGGTGCTGAGTACTGGGTCCAGCCCAGTATCAAGGCCTCAGCTTGTGACTGAAAAGCTACCTGAGAAGCTCGAAATGGTGTATCTAGACACTGCTCTCAACCCACCCTTGCTGGGGCAAGCGATCACTGGGGATGCGACGGTGGCCGTAGTAGGCGCCTCGCACTCCGCAATTCTGGTGCTCATGAACTTGTACAATCTCGCGACAACCACGCATCCAAACCTTCAAATAAAGTGGTTCACTAGACACAAGGACCTGCGGTATGCCGAGTACAAAGACGGCTGGATCCTGTACGACAACACGGGTCTCAAGGGCCAGGCAGCTCAGTGGGCACGCGAGAACCTGGAGGAGTCATCGTTTGGAAGAAGCCCCGTCAGCAAAGTTATCACAAAAATATGGACGCCGCCCAAGAAGGAACAGGCAGCTTACGAGGCCGAACTCCCTGGGTGCTCCCATTTCATCCAGGCTATCGGCTATCAACGCAACCCTCTACCTGACCTGAGGGTCATAGAAGAGTCAGGGGCCGAGGCACAGCCTTTGAGCGTCTATCACGATGCCTCGAACGGTAGATTCTCCTCCCAGCCTCTGGATACCGAAGTTCGTGGTCGTACCTATATTCCTGGACTCTTCGGGGCTGGCATCGCGTTTCCTGAGCGTGTGGTAGACCCCGTTGGCAATGTGGAACATGCTGTAGGGTTCTGGAAGTTCATGAACTTCTTGAAAAAGTCAGTTCCGCAATGGATTGAGACAATGAATTAGACTGATAGAGATATTACATGGCTGGCTTAGAACGTCATACAGATAGAGGGCAACCTTTTTTACCAAGGAGAGGGTGTCTTCCATACGATAATATAGACGTCGTAATAGATCTGTAAGTACGCCCATTGGAGTTCGTGTCAAAACATGCACATCACCATTATGCCGGATGAGAATACAAGGAAGACTTTTGGTTGAATACAAAAACACCTGCAAGGATGAGATGGTTTGTGTTACAATCCGCAGCCGTTACAATAATGAGATCACTTACACCATGACTGGCGAAGCACCTTGATCTCATAAAACAACTAGATAGAAAGAACGGGAGCATGACACCACTGTATTGAATGATATTCACCAAATGACTAACTCATAAGTATTGACTGTTTCCAATCTAATCTGGCAATTCAAAGAGACCAAGTCGAAGCCAAAAGAGTGAACCCGAACTAGTCCTCAAACCCCTCAATAACATCTGCGCCTTGTGTCATCGCACCTTCCTACAAGGTACAAAAGTCTTCGAGCCAACAATCTCTGTTCTCCCTCAGTCACTAAGCGGGTGAAGTCCATGGGTATCCAGGAAGATACTGCTCTCCCCATTGGAAGGGACAGTAGATCTTGGTACAGTTACACGCAGCGCCCTTGGGTACAGCCCTGCAGGTGACCGTCCAGGGGTCGCCGTGCGGGTCGCAGCAGCAGCACTGATCTTCGGTCTCGGGCTCGTGCGGGCAAAGCTGCAAGGTGCAGACGGGGTCCTCAGCGCCGCCCTCGGCGTGCGGCACCTTGCAGTTGTAGTTGTTGTCGGCGCCGCAGCAGCAGTAGTCGGCTTCGGGCTTGACGTCCTGACGAACGTCTAGGCGGCCGGAGGGGGAGGCACCGACGGAGGGGATGGCGGTGGTGCAGAGCACGGCGACGGCGGCGGTCGCGATGTTGGTGAGGGAGAATCTCATTTTGGCTGGTCTGTGGCTGGGGATTTTTTGGCGAGGTTTCGTTTTGTACTGTTTCAAGGTCTTGTGAGGTTTGTGTGTTGCTGGCTGCTAGGGATAGTTTGTGATGTTCTCTCTGTGGTTTATATATCCATCAGATTTGTATTCCAAAACGTACCTAAGCAGTCAAGAATTCTGCGAAGTAGTTCGAGTGAACTTTTGTCAAGTATGACAACATCCTCCAGCCGCTCCCCTCCATTTCGTCCGACTAGTTCTACCCACATACCGTCAGCATCGTATGGTACCCACCGAGTACTCTGACTAAGATTCACCGGGCGTAAGATGGATGGAATACTCTGCTTGCAGGTCATGTGTGTGTATGCGTGAATAGTAATGACAAGTGATGTCTCGAAGAGAACACCAGAAAACACTGACCAGATATTTTCAGCCAGTCGGCCTGCCAATCGTAAAACCGCCCGGTTTCTGCCCCCTTAAAGGATCGATCGTCGGCGCCTTCATTTCTTTCACTTTGCTCCCTTGCTTTGTCTTGGCATAAGCAAGTATGGGGACTTTTTTCCTTCCCTTCTTTTCTGTTCCACGAACCAACTCTTACAAGATATGTGTGTGGCTGAGATATAACCAAACAAGGAGAGTTCATGAGTAACGAAATTTCCCTCCAGTTGCTTGTCAGCTTGGTGTAAGGTCTGTCAGAGCCAGACCTTCAAGAGAGGTTTTTGGTGACGGGGAACCGTGATTGGAAGAACAGGAGTGGTACTATGTTCTCCAAGACATAGGACTTTCCGAACGTCTAAACAAACCAAACAGAGCCGTTCAATCAAGACCTCGAGGAGACCTTTCGCGGGAGAAGGGCCGACCACAGAGCTGACAAGTCTGGGAGACTGCTGTTGGCACGAACGTCAGCTGAGAAGATTGGAAATGAGAGTGGTGGGATGTCAGAGTCGATTCCGACAAAACGGGTAAATCGAGGTCGTACGGCCAGCCCATGGTGGTGGTGGCGGTGGCTTGCCAAGAAACCGTTTTCCCTGCATTTGTCTTACGGCTGAGAAGTGGAAGTTCCGGCTCAGCTCGGGTTTCTCAACTCCCTGGAGGAACCCTATCAAACAGCGGCATGAACCATGGGAATGCTTCCCGATGAATCCGCTGCCCTCATACAGTTTACGCCTGTCACGGCTGATACCCTCGAAAGTTGTGGCATTTTATGTCTGTGGCTGCAGAAGGTGTGGGTAATTTTTTCCCAAGTGCGGCAGCAAAAAGGCGTTCGCAACTCTGACATAGCTGCTCGGTAAACAAATTACATTTTTAGATTCTGAAACATGACCGCCTCCGTCCGCATTCGTCTCGGGCGCGAGGTTCTTCACTAGAAACCTTGTTTGGGCGGGCGTGGGCGTGCTGGGCAGACGTTGCGGATGACGCTCGTTCCCCGCAACCGGCCGCTTGGGGAACTAGGGAAATCTGCCAGCCAGCAACGTACACGAATCGGATCAGGGGATTAGAGTGACCGTAGTCAGTATTCACGATTTATAATGGTAAGGAGGTGACTCTCGTGTTTGCGAGGTGCCGGGATGAAGTAATATTCGGAGCTGAGTGAGAGTCGCCTTTGGCCATGTCTCGGGAACGAGGTACTTGATGGCTAAGTGTCCAAGTTTTTAGGAGCAAGTCCCGTGACAGTGGTAGAGAGAATCCCAACGTTTAAGAAGACTCTGAGTCTCACTTAGTGAGAACGCTGAAGTCAAGTTGTTTGCAACAAGAAAAGTTATCCCAGAGGCGCAGTAAGCATTTTCATTTGACCCTCATTCGAGTCAAGGAGACTACACAATGGCGACGCAACATGACTTGTTTTCATGATCTCATTCCCGTTCCAATACCCGTCATGTTCCGCGACCGATTGAAAGAAGTAATTTCGCACCCAAATGTTGTTTTGCTTTGCTCGCAAAGCCCTTCCGAATGTAAAGCCTTCTCTCCTCTTCGACGATAAATGAAATAAATCAAAAGACGTGTTGTTTGATTTTGTGTTGCCTGGGTACCATTTCCCGGCAGACCACCACAATCCATCTGCGTTTTAGGAGACTGCGTAACAATCCACTTCCCCTTTCAACTTCCACCGACCAGGGTATGTAACGTAACAAAGAGGTGTGGGCTTCGACAGGAGGAAGGAATTTGTGCCAGAAGCGCCTTGTAGGCAATAAGAAAGAATGCAGTAGAATAGAATACGAACCAAAATTGAACCTATCACTTTACCCTTTCCTTTTGGGAGAAAACATTTCTCGAAACACGCTCATAGACAACTGTTGCTACACACGCCCAGGTAAGGCTGGGCCCTTTTTCTTCGGTACCGGCTCATGGTGATCTTGGAATCTTAGTTCGGCATGCGCAAAACGGGGTAGAGCGGCGCCGCAGGACCAGGCTTAGTGTCAACCTCCATTGGCTCGGGAGACTTGAGACGGCTAGCCAGCGGGGACTTGGCTGCTTCGGAAGTCTCATCAGCGAAATCTCTACGGTCAATACGCTCGCGGATGTATTCGCGAAGAGCCTCGATTGTGCGCATGTTTTCGAGCCATTGGTCGTACTTCTCCTCACGGTCACGAGCACCTTCGCTCATATCCGATTCGGATGAAGGGGAGCCGACAGACGACGCAACAGATTCCGCCTTGGGGGTGGTGACACCGGAGGAGTCCTCCAAGATATGGGGCGACCTAGGCGATGAAGGGGCAGCGCGTTGGAGCATACCACCCGAGTAGCGTCTGCGCTCATTGCTGTCGAAGCTAGGTCCAAGAGTCGATGTGGTTGACTGACCGGGGAAGACGGAGCTGACGGCAGGGAGGTTGGGGTACATGACTGAGGATGCCGTTGAGCTGTGTCTTGATTGAGGAGACATGCCGGAAGAAGAGGGGCTGGGCGAGTGACCAGAGGTGTATGACATCGTGCTTGAAGGGGGAGTGACGGCGGGCGTTCCGGTGGACGAGATAGCAGTGAGCGGAGACGCCATGTGCGCAGCAGACACGGCGTCGTAGCCGCCGTGAGTGACTGGGATGGCGGCGGCGGAGCCTCTGTGACCGCCGGGGGGCGAGGGGCTGTTGCGAAGGTCGAACGTGTTCTGGCCGTGAATGTGGATTCCTTGGGTGGCCTGGTTCGCGTTCTCATAGACTGTACTCTGCATCTGCTCGAGGATCTGATCGATCTGGATCAAATCGTTCTTGGTGCGGGCGCTGGGCATGGGCGGCAGGTAGTACTGCTGGGTCAGAGGGCCAGGACCAGAGGGGGCGCCGCCAACGTGCTGGTGGTGCTGAACGTGGTGCTGCGGAGGAGAAGCCGCCATGTAGTCCGAACCGGGCATGGAACCGGTGTGAAGGCCGAGGGCACCGTGAAGAGGGAGAAGAGAACGGCCGACCTGCTGGTATGAGGTAGGGTCGACCTGGCGACGCTTGGCGTGTGCGAAGAAGTCGTCAACCATGTCGAAGGCGCGTTTCCGGTTGTCGTAGCCGCCAGGGTGGTGGCCGATGTACTCAGTTCGGGGAGCGTTCAAGGGTTGTTGGTTGAAATACAGTCCATAGTTTGTAGATGGTTGGGGTGCATAGTAGCTAGCATGCCCAGCCTGGTGTGCGAAGGCGGCCGAGTTAGTTCTCATGTGGCCATTATGATCATAGTAGCTAGAAGAAGCTGGAGGCACATTAGCCTCTAGTTGGGAGGGAACGAGAGGACATCGGATGCGCAAACTGAGCTGTACATACCTTTGCCAGGCTGCGCCCGATAGCCGTTCAGGCCTTGATCCTGAGGTGATCGGACGAGCACCGAGTCATCGGCATGGGTCTGCGAGTGTGAGCGTTTATAATGATACGGAGGGGACGGAACGATCTACCTTGACGTGCTTCTTCAGATCTTGTGGGCGCTTGAATGACTTGCCGCAGAACTCACACTTGTGAGGCTTGAGCGGGACGTGAACGCGAATGTGAGAGGTAATGTGATCACGCTTCACGGTGGTAGTCCTACAGGAGTTCCACTGGCAAGTGAGATTGAGGTTGTTGGTGCTTTTGCGGCCGACATGACGCTCGCAGATGTGCTCCTGAGAGGTTGTAAGCCACGAGTTTATCTCATGAGACTTCCAAGTGTCGACTTACATAAAGGGCCTCAGGTGTAACGAATTTCAAGTTGCAGCTGTTCCACTTGCAAATGAGGTTGTCGTCCGCGCTGGTATTGCCGGTGCTCTGAGAAGTGTTGCTGGTGGTCGTGGAGGGAGCTGGGGTGCTGCTCTTGGGTGAGTTGCTCCCCGACGACTCGTGCTCTTGCTTTGTCGACATGATGCTTCTGGTTGACCGAGCTTGCTCGGTGAGAGACCCGGAAGAATGGGTTCGGCCGGGACCGGATAGGCTGGATCGCCGAAACGAGACGCGTGGGATGCTGTGTAAGTGGGGATCTGGGCTGAAGCTAGTGGAGGGCCGATTGCCGAGGACAGGCGAGCAGATACTTGAATTCAATCGGGTGGAAGAGGGACAAAAGGGACGGTCTGCAACGACTTTTATGTTTTTTTGCTGACGCTCGAGAGGTCCAGTTGCTTTCGAGAGGAATTAGCCAGTCTGATCCGGGGGGCATGGACAGATGGCTTGTCTCTTTATTCATGAATCACATTTCCTCTCCGCTCTTCCTACCCTCCCAAGAGTCTTGGCAAAGTCTTGGCGACCGGGGGCTTGTGAGACAAGCTGACTTGTGATTGGGCGGTGGTGGCGAGGCCTTCCGAGCTGATGTCGCGGAAGTTGGGGGAAGACTAGGTGCAGAGCAGAGCGCCCGACCGTCCGTTGGCTGGCACAGTACGGAGCTGGCTCTGAGGTTAACTCTTCCGAAGCAGAAATGGCGCTGCAAATGTTAGGTGAGGCTGACGCCACAGTCGGTATCTTTCCCAAGCACAGTCAGGACACACCGACTTCCCAAGTCACTCGCCAACACCGCAACATCCGGGCGCATACTATGCCAAGACTTTTGGCTGTCTTGGGAGTCTTGGCAAATCTCCATTTTCCACCTTTCTCCCTTCGCCGAGACCTTGGCATTGATCCTTGGCACGCATTGCTTCATCCTGGGAGCACCCGTTGTCCATCTGTGTTGGTCAATGGCTGGCCATCAGCTAATAACCGCAAGCGCGGCGTCATATGTTCCTCATTTATTCAGCGGCCGTTCAATCAGTTCTTGTCGCCGTGCAGTGCCCGCAGTCTGGCCTTTGGCGAATAACGAGATCCATCGTCGCTTAAGGTGTTGGGTAATGGTTTTTACGCCTGCGTCGTCTGAAAGCCACACCAAAAAATACCTCCGACAGTCTCGGACGAGATAAATGCTGTTTCCAGCCGAGGACCAGCAGCTCGGGTATCGAGTACAAGAGATCAGGTTCTGCCACAGCTGATGTCACAGGCAAAAAGGCAACCACTTCCCGTACTAAATTACAGTCTATCATGTTCGAAGATAGGACAATTGACAGGAGGCTTGGGGAACATGGGAGTGCCAGTGACGATTGACAGGGAAGAGGCCATCGACTCTGGGAGGGACAAGCCTGACAAGCCTTCCATACCAAGAAACTCCCAAGACGCTCAAAACACGGGGCCACCGGTGCTCCGATAAGCGCATACCCCATAAGTCCATAAATGGGACCACCAGAAACAGCGCAGCCAGCTCGTCATCCGCACGCAGACGGCAGGCTGGCCAGTCAGAGACTCCCATTCTCTCAAGCGAGAGACCCACCTCCCTTTTTCGACTCGACCTCCTTCCTCGATAAGCTGGGGGACTGGGGCGATTGTGCAGGTGACTTTTGGTTTTCTGGCAAGCCAAGTGCGAGAAAAGAAGCTTTCCGCTCCTCTCTTCTTGGCCTCTCCGCCGCAGCCAAGACTGCCAAGCTCTTAGCGCCAAGGGCTACGCGCAATCCCCAAATACGCTCGCCTGTTCCACCCCCTCTTCTTCGCACGACGGCGATACTGATGACAAAAGAAATTGGTCCATCGAGAGGCCGTTGAACCGGCTCGTCCTGAAAGTGTTGCGCAATACCGCCTATTGCGGCCCACGCAGGGAAGCCGACGTGCCGGCCATTTTTGATCGTGTATTCTACGTGCATTCGGTGGGTGAGAGGTGGGACTAGCCAAGACCACGAGGCAGCGATGGGTGAGGGCGAGATTAAGGCAACCTCCATTTGGAAAAGGGTAAGTGTACCTGCCGGCTTTGTACCGCGCGCTGCAGCGCAGTACTTGGGGTCCGACAAGCAAAAGAAACGTATCTTTTCTCGGCTGGCTGTCTGGATGCCAAACCGCGGTGCCAATTCTGGCGCCGGCAGGTACGAAGTCAGCAGGTGCCTACTTTACTGTAAGTACCCAACCCCTGGCTGCTGCCTCCTCTCTATCAGAGAACGGACGACGCATCTTTCCCACCTATTTACCTGTTGCAATTTGGCCCTCGTTGTCGGTATTTGCAGCGAATTCGCATCTCCGTCACCACACACACACCAGCAATGTTAAACGCAGCATAGCCTCGCTCGACCGCGATTGACGAAAACCAGTCCAAGACCTTAAAACATGGATCCAACGTGCCCGTGCCCTCAACGCCCGTCTTAATTCAGGTAGGCGGGTCGCTCGACCTAGGCAAGTTCGACCCACGCTGGCGGAACGCCATCTGCTGTCAGAATCATTCGTCCCTGATTCCTCACGCCCAAAGTCGGCATCGTGTCGTGTCGTGTCGTGTCGTGTCGTGTCGTTAGGGCGTCCCGTCTGCGTCGGGTGTCGTGCTGATCTCCCTTCACCCGCTGCTCCTGGCTACCGCGCCAAGCTTCAGAACAAGACACACGAACCCCCGAAAAGCACCCAGCCGTCTCACAAACCATGCCATCGCATCATTCATCCCCCGCCTCGAGATGGACACGTACTGCTGTCGGCACAGTGCATCGCTGCAGACTGATGTCGCTGCAGCTTTGCTTGGCTTCGTGACGAACTACTACTGAAGTAGCCAGACCTGAGAATTTGCCGCTTCATCGCCCAGCCAGACCGGAGCTGGGCAAGACTGGGCGGTCTTGGCTACAGAAACCAAGCACCGTCAGCCGGTATGATTTCGCGGCACAGCTGAGCGAGTATCCTTTACTCGACTGAGGCTGTGCAAGCAATGCCAAGACCTCCGAAGATGAGTGGTTTCGACTCGGATTCAACTCTCGCCCGTCGAGTTCTACCTCCAGGGGGTTGTCAAACACTTCCGCCAATCCATTTACTGGACGTGCAATCAAAACGGGGCTTTTAAGCGGTCTTGGCACGCAAGGCTCTCTCCATGTTTGGCCGCTACGCACACGTCGTTTGCGCGATTTGCGAAGCCGTCTGAACGTTGAAGCCTCAATCCCCGTCCATTTCCAAATTAACTTCTTCTATCCGCATCGGTCAATGTTTGTCCCACCCTCGTTGGATGCCTCTGGTGCCGACAAGTCATCCGCAACTGACAAGTACCTGAGAAATTAAGGTTCGAGTGCGAAATATCCGCTCTGTGTTGGCGGTACCCCAGTTGGCTACATTCTACGTTGCTCACATCGTTGCAACAATTCTGATGAGCCTTACATGCCGCGGAATCGCACCAAGCTTTCTGGCTGAGCCTGGACAAAGGGGATGAGCAAGCACGCGGCTGTCCTCGTGCACCATAACACCACCGCCTCATGTGATACGTGATGTAATGCCGTTCACATGAATGCCGTTACTGCCCGGCATCGCGTCGAAGGCCATTTCATTCACACTGGAACTCATGACGCTTGGTCGTATTGGTCACAGTTTTTCCGGGTGCTCATCAGGCCATCGTGCACTCCCCCAGACGATCGCAACGAACCCCGGGAGTTTGAGCACGGAATGGGGCACCGAAGGCTCCAAATGCGGAGGTTCGAATGGGGTGGCACAAGTTCGGACGCCACGCCAAGATTAGGAAGGACTCTGCAGGCAGTGCAAGCAATTCAAGAGGGGCGTCACCGCATTCCTGGCTCGGCGGGATCAGGCCAAGATGCCAGTAGGGCTTATTTGAAAGTGGACTTTGCTCCATTTTCATGGAACCCACGCGCTCTTGGCCTTCTCTCACGAGCTCCAGGCTTTTGAATGGCTCTCCCTGAGAAGCGCCAATCCCAGCGTACGAGGCACGCCGACAAGGAATACGCTGGGCAACCGCTCTTGGGAATCTCTCGGTGTCTTGGTTCTCCTGGAACATCAGCTCGGGAGGCTTGGATTCTTGGATTACATCAGTCTCTGCGCCAACTGGCCCTTGAGGGTTGGCGGGTGGGCCAAGCATTTCTTCAATTTCATCCTCCCTTTGGTGAGAATGCTTGGGCACGCACTGCAACAAGGTGAAGTTACAGTATGGTCGCAGATGGTTGTACATCTTGCTTTACTGTGAAGTACAGAGAACACGCGATCATGGCGCAAGCCTCCGAATGAGATGGCGAAAGCACATGCGACATGTGAGATATTGACTGGAGCGCAGTGGCCCCAAGACGGGGAAAGCCTTGGTTGTGGGCTTGGCTTCATTCTTGGCCCGGCGATGGTGACGGTGATGAAGAGGAATCCTAGGATCTACAGCGACTGAAACGGACGTCGCTTTCCGGTACCCGAGCCCAGCCCTGCCTGCAAACCAGAGCAGAAGGACGTCAAGCAATGAGCCATGCTGTCAATGGACGGTTGGCCCCCTTACCGAACGAGGCCGACAATCAGCGCTTGCTTGGCAGTTGTCTACCGAGCGGCGATCTCGAAAGCAACTACCTCCTGAATAGCAAGATACCAGCATCTAGCCAATGACTAGAGCATCTTTTCCATCTTGATATAACAAGCCTCTCATCTGAGACCGAACAGCCTGTATGTTGATTCACTCCAGCAACGATGCAGCATACAACGTCCGACGATGGTCTCATGGTCTAGTTAAGTGTAGTATTCCGCAAGCGTGGCCGACATAATGGGTCACAGCCACATGCTTTTGGAACAGGGAAGATTCAAGAAATATGGAGGTATCGCACAGGCTAAAAACACGCTCTTTTCCAGTTTTTCGAACGGCACAACATGACATGACTGGCAAGCCGATGGCGCTTCTCCGTTTTCGAAGAATAATTGTGACTCAACAGCCTCCCTTGTCCCCACTGCTGCTCAAGATTGATTCTCATGTACGTTTCTAGCTATTTCTCTTTCTCATCGTTTTTACATCACCAAGATGCAGTGTCTATGCGCTCGAAATGGCCTGCGCTCATACCCCATGAGACGCCAAGAATCTGGAGACGGTGCTTCAATTCAATGTCGTTATCCACCTGAGCTGGACTGGAGTCACTGGACTCAACCCACCATTGCTGATCTCCGCAGCCGTACTTTTCGAGAAATCCCCGCAGCCAGGGTCTTGGTTCTGGTCTGTACGCCAAAAGGAGAGGTGCTCTGACCGCTTATCGCTTGAACTGCGGAAAGAGCCCTCGTTGGGTCTAGAACATTTTTTCAAGAGAGGCCTCCTAGACTATTCACCTTCTTACCCGGCCAGAACAACTGGTCCAAGGAACTGAAGCACTATGGACGACAAGCATGCGCGCACTACACAAGAGAATGATACAGCAGTAAACTCGCTTTTTCTGGCGGTGGTTTCGCCAAGGAACTTTCAGGTGTAAGAAAAAGGAGCTGAGTCTTTCGGTGGCGATGACAGCTGGTACAGCCCCGCAAGCCAAGACCTTTCGCCGTACCTGCTCATTGGACCTCGAAAGAGGGTCAGCTCATGCATTCTTGGACGTTGGGGTCCATTTTCTGTAGTCGACCTGCTGCTTGTCTGCCTTTGACGCGTCGGCTCTGAGGAATCTCAAGTCTACGTGATCCAGAGAGTATAGCTAATGCGTTATGAGATGTCCTGACAATTGATCGCTCAGAGAAGAACCTCTTGACTCCCGTATCTCTTCGGTCAATGAATTATTATATCTACACGTCCCTCTGGGACTCAGGACACTGGCCTTTTCAAGGCTTTCGAGCCGATGAGGTTTCGGTCTGCAATCGCGCGTGGAACATGGCTCCCATGCAACGATTCTAGACTGTCTCCCAATTGGGCTTCCTTGAGCCTACTCAGCTTATCTTACACCTACAGCGAGTTCTCAAGTAGCTATCTCCTCCAATTCACTCTATCTAAGGGGAAATTCCTCCGTCGTCCTCAGGGATTGAGAACGCGATGGTATGCGAGCGGAAGCGATGGTGTTCCGGCTGCCGCACAACAACTGGATGTGATGTCTAGGGAGAACACCATGGAAATCTGATCGTGTGTGAAGACATCGTTCTATCTAGCTGATGGTTCAGTTTTCATCGAAATACTCAGACTCTAAACCCCTGGAAAGACAATTTTCCCACACCCGATGTATAACTAATGAAGACGGTCGACCATGCCTTAAGTGCTTACCTTCATTAGGCAGTATCATGCGAGTAAGGATATCTAGTTCTCTCCTCTTCTTTCACTCTTCGGGCAATAGCTTCTCCCTTGAGGTACTTTCTCGAAGTTCATGCATGCCGTTGTATTCCAAAGAGACTGCCAACTTATGAATTTAGGGTAGGCAAAATGCCCTGATCTCAAGAGATGGAATGAATGAATCCATGAGTTGAAGCGCAGTACTCCGGTTTTAGCGGCTCATCAACTTGTGAGGATAACTGCCCTAATATCACTCGAGTTGTGAACTCAGCTAGCTTGGCACTCAGAGGTCCAAAACAACGGTCGAGTTTGCTCGTCATGGACCGGCCATGGGGTCGAAAATCGTCGATTTCTGGGCTGCGATGCTTTTGGAAACTGTGTCGCAAGGAATGCTAAATTGCTAATCATCTAATAGATTTTGCGTAGCTCTGCTGCGTGCCTGGCCTCTTTTTGCTCTAAGCTAAAGACACGTCAAGTCTCGCAAAATACAAGACTTCTTCCTCCCTGTTTTGCAAACAATCTTCGGCAGATGGAATGAGAGGGCTCCAAGAATCGGGACAAGGAACACTTCAAGCTTCATTTAGGCCGCTTCAACCGAGTACAAATAAAAGAAATATAGATGTGTATACCTCACCACCACATCGAACTCAAAGTGGCGATCTGGATTTTGGAAAGGCTTCATAGAAATTAATCTAGACATGGACCAACGCCCTGGGGATGAGACTATCTGAAGCCACGGACAAACGTACGCAATATATGCATGAATTTTCGAATAATCCAACATCCTCCTGTAGATCAGTTAGCCTACTTGTTTTTCAACATGAGTTTATTATATCGCATTCAATATGTACAGTCTCCTTTACAATATTAAAGCTGAAGAAGAGCATAATTTTGTGAAGACAGCATGAACTTAGTGAATAACAACCACACGTCTTCCAAGCTTCTATGACCGAAAATGGCTTTCCGACGCTTGAATACTCTAGTATATGTATGGAATCCCCATTTCGTATTATTCAGACGCAAGAGAAGGTTGTGGTACACCCATCCGAATTCTTGCAGCTGCTGCAAGTCTTCTTATTGGTGCCGGTAACAAAGGTGACTGAATTTGGGCTGGTTTACAAAGGCTATTGTTGCTGCCAGGAATGGTGCAAAACAGCTTGGTTCCTTGCTGGTATGTGCCTTGAGGGGTCTCAGCTGAGACCACGGTGATGACACCGGTGATGATGGTATATGTAGCGAAGTGCATGTTTGATAGATTGATGTGAAGTTTGACGGAAAACGCGGAGTAGTAAGCTTATTTTGTGACTGATACTGGTGAAATTGATGCCAAGAATGAAAGCTTGATTTGAGGCATCTAGCATGGTATATGTTTAATGGTCTCTTTCTAGCTTACTTCAGCCCTGTATCTCTCCTCTTGAGATGTTATTGAGAAAACTAAATATGTTGCTGACTTGCGCGCATGTAGTTGAGTTGGTTGTAAGCGGCGTCCCAAGGAGTCTTCCAAGTGCCCGAAGTTGATACTAAAATGAGAGCTTACCACAGAATTGACAGCCTCATGTGCCTTCATTAGAATCATTCGGAATTCTCCTTCCGATCTCAATTGAGGATCTTTACGATGAGCCCCAAGATCGCACGCAAAACTTCAGCCATCATGGATTCACTACAATTGATATTAAAACTAAAGTCTTTACCGGACTACAAAAATGATCTAGAGGCATGTTGAAGTTACTTCCTGGCCATGAGCTGTGATCCTCCTCGATATCTATCGTAGATGTGCGTGCGGCGTGTCTCTTGTTGACATCATTCGAAGTAGCTGATATCGCCAACGTCTAAGCAACTTCAATGTTGGCAGAGACGCAAGGCCAGCTGGTCCCAGATGAATTCGAAATGATCATGGTGGGTTCTCAAGGCACGTGAGCAATGTCTAGTCTACCGCGCGCTTATTCATGCTGTTTGTAACTATTGAGAAACGCTTTCAGACTTCAACCAAAGTAGATCTAATGAGACCAACAACTTACTTTATCCCCAGGTCCTTAAGCCCGAACTCACATAGGCTGGGGTTTTGTATAATTATGCTTAAACGCCTGGATTGCATTAACAACTCAAGTGTATATGTAGGTGGTTCTCTTGACCTTGGTGGAGTTGGAGGCAGTGGCGGATTGATGGTACGAGGTGGAGTTGCCGTCTCCCGCTTGGCAGTCTCATCCTGCGGAGAGCTCCGCTGGGGAAGTGTGAGAACACTGGCGAAAATTGGTTTTGCGGGATATGAATGGTTGAATGCATTTTGGAAGTTCTTTAAGTTTGTATATAAAAATGATCCCTATGATTATAAGTTATGTTTTTTTTTAGCGAACTTCTCCTCAGCTTCGGTTCCTCACATTAATTATCCGCTGTCTTGGCTAATACCCCAGGAGAACTCATTAATACCATTGTTCAACTCTCAGTACGGAGCTGATACTTATAAATATAGTCTCTCTTTCCTTCCTGATCAAGTCTGAATACCAAATTTTGGAGAAGCCTAGCTGTAGTGGTTGTAAGCTCTGCATTATTTGTCTCGGCGGCGGTGCCAGCGCAATCAACCCTGGGCATAAAATCAATACCTGTAAAACTCTTGACCTTGAGCTAGTCTGCTACAAGAAGAACCCTTCTATTAGCGGCACCTGGTTTGAGAACTGCTGTGCGGGGTGCGGTTGTGATATATTTTTTAGTTATTTATTAGTTCTTATGGGCCTTGTCCCTGAAGTGGACTTAGTTATGAATGCAGGCCGGCTGGCTGATATGCTGATGGCGAACACCAACAAAAGCTACTCAGCTACTCGAGCGGCCCAGAGATATTATAGTACTTTAAAAAATGTTGTAATAAAGTACGACCTGAACGAATATTCATCTGAACCACAAGGTTGTGGGCGCACTCTGGGACAAGTATCAGCAAGTGTGGAACTTTAAGATCAAGAAAGGAGATAGCATAATAATCAAGGATTCGGCGGACATCTTTATTAATGGGAGCGGCGTATTGAAGTAAGTCAACTATTTTCTGGATTTGATTTCACTATGTATGATATGGTGCCCTTAGCAAATGGAAATGGCCCGCCATAAAGGGCAGAGAAAACTTCAAGGTAACAATACTACGCAGCGCAAACTGGTACAACAGTATTAAACTTAAGGGCAAAAGATTTGGAGTTATCGGTTCTGGCTCTTCAGCAGTTCAGATTATTCCTAACATCCAACCTAAGATGCATCCATTCTTTCCACCTCAAGCTTATTTCTAATCTTTGAAGTTATTGGAAGCATGAGTTACTTCATTTGAAGCGCATTGTGGGTTGTTGGCGGTTTTGGTCAGCGATTTACTGGAAAAAATAGCAGTAACTTCACGGGTAGGTGTATTTTTAGACAGACTATGTGCCCTGAGCATCTTGTGTAACTCATCCGCAGACAGCGAGCAACAATATGAGATTCTCAGCAACGACCCCAAGAAGTACCTTGCGGACAGGAACAAGATTGAATGCGAGCTGAACTCTCGTTTTCGCTTCAGTCTGAGTGGGTCTAAGGAGCAGCAAGATGCCAGAGCTGTAAGTCAATGAGTCATCTTTCATACACCTACTTGAAAGATCGTCAACTGATTAATCTACCTCCAGTTCGCCCAGAAGAATGTGCGCCAAGATCTCATCATCCCCAAAGGATTTCGCCGTCGGTTGCCGAAGACCGACAACAGGCAACGGGTATCTAGGCGCTGTGCGAGGACAACGTGATCGTGGTGTCATCAGTTATCCAAGAGATCACTCCCAAGGGCATCAAGACTTCAGATGGCAACGAACACGAGTTCGAAATTATTGTCTGCGCAACCGGCTTTGACGTCAGCTGGCGCCCGCATTATCCCACCATCGATAGTAACGGCGTCAGCTTGAGTGAGTACTGGAACGGAACGCCAAACATAGATTTGTCTTTGACAGTGGCCAACATGCCCAACTACATCAGCAAGCACTATTCAGTCTCTCTCCGTGTTGTGAGTGGCAGATCATCTGACTGTTACTTCAAGTCTTCAACGGGCTCTTTGGACCTTATGGTCAGTGGATATTTCTGCCCATCACCGATGCCGTGGCGGGATATTTCATGCAAATGCTGCACAAGATGTCGGAAGAGGAGATCGCATCCTTCTGTCCGAAACAAAAGGCAGTGAATGATTTTGTCGAGTACCGGCGAAAATTCCTCCCACGAACCGCATGGACATCACCCTGCCGGTCATGGTTCAAGCAGGGCACCGTTGACGGTGAGCCCATGATGTGGCCCGGATCTCGCATCTAGTTCTTTGAGACCATCAACACTCCGAGAGGGGAGGATTATGATTTAAAATACACAACAACAAACCAATTCGGGTATTGGGGCAATGGCTTTGCGTCCCGTGAGGCAGATGGTAGGGATCTGACTTGGTTTTTTGGTCTTTTGAACGGCGTTGATCAGCAGCCCGCGCTGCCTTACGAGGATTTCGAGGAGTTCTTTATGAATAAGTAGATGTAGAAAAAAGGGGGGAGGTCGGTTTTGGAACTCTTATACAAGAAGCCACATCAAACGGATAGCTAAGAAAGTCACAGATTTCATGAACAGAGAATACAAACGAGTGTGATCTGTACTATGATTTTCGACGTAAATCACTCGTCGCGAAGTTCGACAGTTTTACCACGTCGCCAAGGTTGTTTTCTCGGGCTGCTGTTCTAGCTTCTACCGAGGCCGAGCCGTGACAAGATTAATTGGCCTCGGACCTGTGTGGATGTTCACTGTTCTTGTGAAGCGGAGACTGGTTGATAACTGTTGATAAAACAAGACAACATTGACTTGATTGATCTAAGGGGGCGCATCAACGCAACCCCAGCCAATGTACGCATCACCCCCGCATTGCACACCTGCCCTCTACTCCCATGGCCTCCTAAATCTTTTCTTCATCGGACGTCGAGGGGCAACTAGAAGAATGGGATGCAAAATCACTGAATCACTATTGGGTCCCAAAATGCGTCCCTACTCATGCGTCCTTTAATCAACAAAACGGGAACCCATCTCCATACATCTGAGTGCGATCCTTCCACGAGCCGACGGGAGCTACCCGAAATCAAGTGGGGCTTATGCGATCGAATGAAAACCGCTCTACACCCTTGAATACGACCTCTTTCGGAGGCAACAGTCTAGACAAGCTTTTCAGAAGACCCCGGCCTCCCATGTTGCCAAGACTCTAACGACTCTCCGTAGCGGAAAACGGCAATTAAAGGAAGGAAGCGCAGCAGTCTCGATGGACGCCAATAGGCTTTGCATGACCTGGGCTCGAGTGCCGATCTCCTGGACCCTGGTCGCTCAGGAATTCTTTGACGACTTCGGACTTGTTGATGCTGGACATTGTGTATTCGCAATGGCGAATCTGAGCCACGTAAAGAAGAAGAACAATATATATAAGGCAGCGGGCAATTGATTGATCTTCCGGTCGTTGTCTTCTCGTCGGCCGGGGGGGGGGGGGGGGGGGGGGGGGGGGGGGGGGGGGG
>JAOQIF010000431.1:0-71065 GCA_026260285.1 Colletotrichum sansevieriae
CCCCCCCCCCCCCCCCCCCCCCCCCCCCCCCCCCCCCCCCCCCCCCCCCCCCCCCCCCCCCCCGGGCGTTACAGGGGAAAGGATGAGGTGAGGTGGATGCATTTAGTGACTCAACAAACACACGAGTCAAGCGCGCGTCAGGCGGTCGGGGGGCGCGTTATGTCTACTTCATTACTCGGCGGCAAGCTGGGCTGGTCACGATTGATGAGAAGAGAAGATTCCAGGGGTCGGGATCTACCTGTAACTGTATAATAGTATCTACCACACATCATGCATATTTATGACAAGGCGTAATCAGGGAGGGAGGAAACAGTCGAAGAAGGAAAAGGAGATAGCCTCAGAAATACAGCACTTTGGAGGCGCAAATTTGTCCGACCGACGTTCTGATAACATCATACAAGACGCCACTAGTGCAAGCTTATGTTGGGTTCAATATCCGACTGAATAAACCTCGGCCCAAAATTCCGCGGGGACGAATTATCGAAAAAGAGTTCAGACTAGAATATTCAGAAAACGTCGATAAAGATGGCCTGCTCACTTCATCAGCCGGGGCTCTAGGTACGCTTCGCTCTTTCACACGAATGGTACCTGCGTTGCGGTGCCTACCTTACCTTACCGGCAGTCGCCAGGTGAGAAAAGGGCGGGCGCGGGCAGCGGCGAAGGGAGGACGCGAGCGGATCCTCACTCAGGGTCCAGCAACGTCTATCTTAGTCCAGCCGGCATCGCAGCTTGCCAGGGGCCCCTCCATCCCCCTCTCCGTCCCTCCTTCGAGTTCGTTCTCAACGCCTCATCGCGTTGAGCTAAGCAAGCGAAGATGTGCGGCGG
This sequence comes from Colletotrichum sansevieriae, assembly GCA_026260285.1. NCBI lineage: Eukaryota > Fungi > Ascomycota > Sordariomycetes > Glomerellales > Glomerellaceae > Colletotrichum > Colletotrichum sansevieriae. Next base: position 826 of record JAOQIF010000431.1, read on the forward strand.
AGGGGGAGGAGGAGAACAAGATGCTTAGGAGTAGTGATGAAGGTTGGAGAGAGGGGGGGAAGGGAAGGAAGGGTGTGTGTGGTGAGAAGTGACATTGAGAGACGGATGGAGGGGGAATAAGGTCACAGTTGAGAAATGCACCGCGTGAAGGAGGGACGGTGGAAAGAGGGTTCGGTGGCTTTTGCCTCCCGCTTCTTCGACGCGGGAAGGGCTACCCACCGACGTCGTCGTCCAGTCACAATCGCTCCAAGCGCCTTTGGGGCAGCGGGAGGCGCATGTGGGCTCGATCCCTCATCCCCATGTGCTCGCTTCGCTTACTTGTTGCTTGCTTGCTGGCACGCGAACAGGGGGTGTGGGTTTAGGAGGATTGGTGTATCTTTGCCTAGCTTACATGCGCGGACTATCCGTACCAATACGTCGATGTCAGAAGCAGGCTTTAATCCCGTGGTAGGAAAGGATTAGGGAGTAAATGATGGGAACAGACGTGAGATGAACTTGGTTCGTTCGTGCGACCTCCGAACCTGAAATTTGGAACTTGGCCGTGGCTAGCGGACATGGTATATATCGTGGTGGATGCGGATTCGCAATATGTCCTTCAGATACGAGATATGAATAGCCGGTATTGCCTACCACAAGACCCTGTTCCCTTTCTCTCTTCCGAGCCCTTTGCGATCCTTGCCAGCTCGGTTGCAACAGACCGAGGGAGGGAAGAGCGAAAGAGAGAGAGAGGAGAAATGCTGGATTTGAACGTCAGGTTTTGTTATGATTTGCAACGCTAAGGCGCGGTGTTGATCGATGTTGAAAGGGTCCAGGTCTGGCTCTGGCTCTTGCTCTGGCGCAGGAGAGATAGGGTTGTCGCTGCAGCTCTGTTGTAACGTGCCTCGGAGACAGACGAGACGGAAGAGAGAGGCACCAGCGGCCGGGAGTGACCGGATCGAGGTGCACGCATCGCCCTCCAGACTGACCGGGCTGACAGTGGCAGGCACACAGGACGTCGACTACGACGAGCGAACAGGGAGGTACTTGTCGGTTCAGGGATCAGGGGTTCGTTCGGGCTGGGGAAACGAGATCAGGTACTTCAGTACATTTGAAAAAGAAGCCCACTCGAGTCCAAAAAGTTCCCATGTGGGGGTGATAAGGGAACGTCCGGGCCAAGAGACAGGGGGTTTTGGGAAGAACCCTCCAGAGATGATTGGAGGGCCGCGCGCGGGACCGGACGGGCGTGTTGTGGTCTTCGATCTGGAGAGCATGGGTTTTTGGCTGGTGGCCGGACAGGACATGGGACGGAAGAGGCGTCCTGGGTGCAGGGGAGAGCACAGCAGAGCAGGTAAGGGTAAGGGCAGGGATGCAGGGGTTTGATGAAGAGTGGAGGGAGTTCGAGGCGGTGGCGATTGGGTTCCATCATTCCCGCCTGCGAACCCTCCCGCCTCCTACTATGTACAGATACACTACCGCAGCACAGCCAACAATTCTGGACGCACACATGCCCCGTACTTCAATCATGTCGGTGTCTGTTCTCGTCCTTAACCAGGCCGGCGTGGGGGGGGGGGCAACAAATGGGTGCGTGTGGTGGTATTCCCCTCACCGATTTCCGTTCGGCTGTCTGTGCAACAAGTCAACCGAGGGACGGAGAACGACGGAGTAAGGCGGCAAGAGTCCTCCCAAGGACTGGATTCGGTCGGGGGGTGACAGGCGGCACAGGCCGTTTGATTGGTGCATATAAGTCGACGATGTACCCTTTTTTTTTTTTTTTTTGCGAGACCTGAGATGACGGCGCGTGGGGGTTCGGCAAGCTGTAAGCAGGTCTTGAAGGGGGTACCCAACGGTCTTTCCTATCTCGCCGGAATGACTTGGTGCGTTGATTGTGAGCTACCATCACTGATACCTTTCCGTGTCAGATTGTTTTGACGTCGTTCTATGTTTAATCCCTAAAATGCCTCTGAGGTCATCGCGCTGTTGGGATAATCGAGATGGCGGGTGGGGCTGGCCAACGCAATCTTTTCTTCTTCGCCTCCCTGGTAAACGATGACGACAGTCGGTGAGCATACGCGTCCCAGCCTCGACGCTGGTCGAAGAAATGCCGCGAACGAAAACCCCCCCCCCCTCCCCCTCCTCCTTTGACGTATGCGCCGTACGGATACCGCGCTGAGTCCCATCTTGGTTCGTCAGCTGGCGAGTTGCTGGGTGTGAGAGTGAGCGAGGCAAGGGTAAATTAGCCTGCTTACCCAGGTAAGCACGCAAAACCCAAGGTCCACCATCCTTGCGAACGGAAAAATTGCCCTCGGCAAGTGTCATGAAAAAGGCGAGTTGTCGGTATACAGGCAATGCGAGCCGAGGACCCTGTTGCTCGGCGGGAGGTCCCCATCGAACTTGTCAAAGTCCCGCGTCCAGGGACGGGAAGACGGGGATAGGAATTTGATTCTTTTCCCTCCCCGTAATAAAACCGCAGAGCTTTTTCAGACTCGAGTCGCGATGCATTTTTTCAAGTAATACAGCGGTGTAAACCAACATGGGGTCTCCCCCCTAACCTGAACGCAAATTAAGCTGTCCTACACTTTGGCAGGGTATCCTACGCTTCTTCGCCCTATGTACTCCGTAGGCCCGGCATTACTCTAGACAAGTCATTGAGTTGAGATATCCAAGGACCAGGCCTACGCGTCTAATCCCATTAATGGAAAAAAAAAAAAAAAAAAAGAAAGCCGCCTACTTTTTCAGCCGCGCCACTTGAATCGACTCTGCCGCAACATATCCAGCAAACCCGTAGGCAAGAGGCCCTTGTCCACGATCACCAGACTGCCGAACCTCGCAATCATGTCCTTCGCGTAGAGCCCGCATACCCACCTCTCGTAGCAGCTGAGACCATACCAGCCCGCCGGTGCCGACCCCAGCGCCGCCTCCACGTCTCCAGTGAGCTCGATCGGCTCGGGCTCGGGCAGTTGCCGCAGTTTCTCGAGCACGCGGCCCAGAGCCGCGGAAGTGCGTCGTCGATGTCGCGTGAACTCCTCGAAGCTCATGAAGGGCTCGTTGCGTAGGTCCGCGTAGTCGCTCGACAAGAGCCACGAAGAATTTCGTCTCGCAAAGTCCTCTGCGTCCGCCTCCTCGTACCGCGCCTTGAGGTTGCGGTACTCGGCCTCTTCCTCCTCCAGAAACTTGTCCATGATCTTGTCCGGACCCTCCGCGACGGCGTCGCGGATGAGGTACAGCTGGATAAAGGGGTTCTGCAGCCCCAGGCCGCCCAGCGACGCGGGGAAGAAGAGATACCCATCAGGGATGTCCGGGACGCCAAACCTCTCGCCTACCATCCGCTTCAGGTGCTCCCCGGCCCCGCCGTCCTCGCCGCCAAACAGCCGCTTCTGTATGCGGTGGAACATCGCGAGCAGGCTGTCCACGTGGGCGCGGGAGTAGCAGTTGGCGACCTTGCCGCAGTTCGTCCCGAAGAAGCGCGCGCCGTAGATGTTCCACGCCTGGATCCAGTCGAAGACGCTGCCGCAAGCGTCCAGCTGCAGGCGGAGCTCGTCAATGTGCGCGTCGATCTTGTCTTGGTCGATGATGAAGCGCCCGGACGTCGGATCGAGCTTGAGGAATCCCCACACGACGTCGCCTTTAGGAAGCCCCTTGACCTGCCCGCCCTTAACCCCGATCCTGACGCTGCCCGTCTTCTCCTCGTTGAAGTCCAGCCCCGTGATGTGCGTGAACTCGGTCATTGTCTTCCACGCCTGCGCGCAGGTCTCCCTACTGCCCCAGAGCCACATGTCGTCGTGCAGGCGGTACAGGCGACAGCCGTCCCCGTTTCGGTTGACGGCAAAGTCCATGCAGAACAGCATCGTCTCGGCCAGGAAGTCGGCCAGGGGTGTGCTAAGGGGCGTGCCCCTTTTGCGAATCTGGGCCGGGGCGTCGGGCGGGTCTTGCTTGAAGCGGAGGGGGCACTCGAGGATGCGGCGGAAGAGGTCGATCCAGTCCGCGCGGACGCCGAAGAATTCCAGAATGGCGAAGATGGACGAGTGTGGCACGCTCGGGCCAAACCATTTGAGGTCGGAACGGATCACGGTCATGTCGTTGCCGAGACGTTGGCTGATGATGATCTCGGACTGGATGAGGTGCATGAGGTTCTGGACCACGGCGATGTGGGACTTGCGGCTGTCGTTCTCTGCCTCTCCGTCGTCGTTGTATCCGCCACGTTTCTCGCTGGCAGTCTGCGGCAGCTGGTCCAAGAAGATCTCGTCCCTGAAGTGCGCCGCCACCGTCTTCTCAACCGACTCGCTGTCCTCAACCTGAGGTTGGTTGAGAAAATACCTTCGCCGGCGGACCTCCTCCTTGGTCATGGGCTTCGCGATGCTCTTTTCGACACCGTGGCGAGCTGTGAACCCGCAAAGGAGGTTGCGCATTTTGACACCCCACTGGGTGCCGATGTGATGTATGAAGATGGACTGCAGAAGGTCGTCGTCGGGAAAGAAGCGGTAGCGCCCGTTGAGCTGCCGCCGTTGCTCGATCGTGCTCTCGCCATCCCAGGCCCAAGTGTGGCGTGTCTGCATCCGCATGTTCAGCACGTCCGCGATCTCTCGGAGGACGACTTTGTTGTTGAGGAAGTCGGTGAGAATCGTCCTCTTCAGGTCTGTGAGCGTGTCGGTCCGCAACAGGCCGCGGATGGTGTTTCCCAGCGACTCCTCGTTGAAGTGCGTTTGCTCATCCCACCACTTCTGGAACTCGTCAACATTCTCCTTCAAGTCGGCGAAGGCGCGCTTGACGTCCTTGGACGACGAGCAGAATAGCTGATCCAGGTACTCCTTGATGGCGCAGGCGTCCGTTTCCTTGGCCTTGAAGACGTACTGTTCCCACGTCGCACGCTGCTCGTGCATTTCGTTCCTGCCCACCGGCACAAAACTCGACTCCGAGTCCTGGTCGGCGTGCTTGCCGGCGGAGATCCATTCGTTCACGAGCTTCCCGTACAACTCTGCGAAGCGATACTTTGCCGATTCCACTTCGAGGCCCTGTCGCACGGCGTCTTCGTACTCGCGGATGAAGCTTGCCGACACGCAAGGATCGAACTCGGACTGCTGGACGAATCGCTTGAGATTCTCGATGGAGATGCTGCTGCTGTTAGCGATGGGGGACATGGCGGGCAGCGCCTCGGCCTTTTCGACCAATAGCTGTGCGCGCTTGCGGTGGTCCTTCTCGGAGGCTGCATCTTCCAGAAGAGCCGTTTTGCTCGACTCGTAGGCGGCCTTTTGCTTGTCGAGTTGGTCGAGCTTCACGCTTGTGATGGTGAAGAGGGTCTGGGACAAGACGTCGGAGGATGCCATTTTCACCAATGATGATGATGATGTAGGGACGGAATAGAACGATGGCTGAGTAAAGAGATGAAAGTGCTGATGGTTCCGTGAGATACCTTCCCGTCGAGACGCAATAATCTCGTGAAGCATATAAAGGGCCGCAGGCCGCTCGATTGAACGAGGTTCGCGACTGAGGCCATTGCCCCTTGAGGCTTGGGTCTCTTCGGTGTGAGTAACACGGCTAGTCGACATTTGGCCTCATCTTGCTTCCGCTTGTTCCAGAAACGTGCGGCCGTCCCTGCATGCTGGCCCGGAATGTTGCTTGCCGCTAAGATCCTCAGGCCAAGAAAAGTGAGGCCAAAATGGCCTCAGTGGAAACTCATTCCACAACGGTCTCAGACTCGCCAGGTAAAAAGAATTGAACAAATACATTGCTATGCGAACCTCTCACTTTGAATCCATGACGTCGGTATGAAGAGGCGAGAAAAAAAAGGAAGAAAACTCCTTCATACCTGGGCTGCTTTGGCGGTGTTGATAGCTCGCCAGTTTCGACTGACAATGTGTCGACGACCCCTATGGTGTTTTCCCTTCATCATCCCCCTGACAAATCCCCGTCGTTAACATCGAGCTTTGTGAAAATCTCAAATAAGACTCTCATAGCAAGGTTTCTCATCAATTTCGAAATCAAAGATATCCTGACAATCAGAATGTGAAACCCCCGAGATAAATAAGTGAGGAGGAGGTGTGCGAACGACACCGACATCGGCAGTGACGTGATTGCGAGGTGGTGTCGCTGGTGGGTAAGATAAGCTCACGGCCGTTTTCCCCTTCTTGAAGATGACAATCGCTGAAGATATGCCAAACCTGTGCTTATCTCGATTCCTCCCGGGGAACGCACCTGCCTCAAAGCTAGAACCTGAGTCGCACGCAACAATATCGCTTCTTGTGCAACCCGCCAAGCCTTTACCGCCTGGGGGCAATTTGCCGGGGCTCAAAAGCTGGGGTAGCGCCGAGATTCGGCCCCAAACATGGAAAGCAGTGGGAGCTTCAGTGCTTCTCCAGCTAAAAGCCTAAAAGTAGGCTTCCACTTCCTGCAGCTACAGCAGTGCTGCTTTCCATGGAAACCCACTGGCCAATCAGCGATCAGACTGTTTGCTCCCGGGCCCGGGCCGGCGGCATCAACAACTGAAGATCAAGGTAATTAGAGTGCATCCGGAAAATGTGTCTCGTTACATAACGCAAGCAAATCTGCTACACCCTTACCGCGTGCATCACGTCCGTTTAGTGTCGGACCCGAAGATCAGCCGAGAGGTGTCATTGACAAACCCAGCCCACAGAATTTCCTTTTCCGCTTCATCCATAACAGCTGAGAACTTATCGAAAGAGAGTGAAAACCGACGAGCAGGGTACCATGCCGGCGGATGAAGAACCGCCGCCTCGGGCGGCCAACGGCGTCCAGAATACGGAAACCACGCCTCTGCTGAACGGCAGCAGCAATGGCGCTGCTGTTGCCAACGACGAAGAGACTACTGTCATTGCCGACACCGTCTCCAATGGCCGACTCGCTTTGATTTTGGGAACGTCGTACTTTGGCGTCTTTCTGGGCGCGATCGATAGCACAGTAAGGTCACACAATTTTCATGTCACACTCACATGTTCTGTTAACAAGACGCCAACAGATCATCGCAACTCTCTCCGGACCCATCTCCAGCGAGTTCAAGTCCCTCAGTCTGCTCAGTTGGCTTGCTACGGCCTACCTTATTTCTAATGCCGCCTGTCAGCCTATTTCCGGTCGGTTGACCGACATCTTTGGCCGCGGTCCGGGTCTTGTCTTTTCTAACATCTTCTTTGCCGCCGGCAACCTCATCTGCGGCCTGGCGCAGACTCAGTCCGCCATCATTTTCGGGCGTGTCGTAGCTGGTATCGGCGGTGGCGGTAAGTAACTAAAACTTCATTTCACTCATTTGATCTACCCTCAAAAAGCGTCAATTCAAGCTTATTGTTTTAATCAGGGTTGATGTCCATCTCGACCTTCCTCGGATCGGACCTTATACCCCTCAGAAAAAGAGGAATCTTTCAGGGCATCGGGAACATCGCCTACGGGTCCGGCGCCATGCTCGGTGGTGTTTTCGGAGGTCTCATCAACGACCATACGGCTATGGGCTGGAGACTCGCTTTCCTAATTCAGGTCCCGCCTGTCCTGGTCTCCGCCGTGCTTGTCGCCGTCCTCGTTAAGGTACCGCCTAAGGCCTCGGACAAGTCCTATCTTGCGCGAATCGACTTCGCCGGCGTCTTCCTGACCATATCCTTCCTCGTGCTCCTGCTCTTGGGCTTGAATGCGGGAGGTAACCTGGTTCCATGGACCCATCCGCTCCCTCTCACAACGATCCCCCTTTCTTTCGTAATATTCGGCGCCTTCCTCGTCTGGGAGAGCAGAGTCCAGCAGCCCATCATCCCTGTCCGTTTGCTTGCGAACCGTACCATCCTCGCCGCATGCTTTACGAACCTTCTCTGCACCATGGTGATGATGATGGCCCTCTTCTACGTGCCGCTGTATCTCCAGGTCAGCGGGCTCTCGGCAACCGACGCGGGTCTCCGGATCCTGACATCCCCGCTCGGCGTGTCCATCATGTCCGTCGGAGCCGGCATCATCATGAAGAAGACTGGGAAATACGTGATCCCGGGCATCGTGGCTCTCGTGCTCTTTAACATCGGAGTCGTCATCCTCACCCAGTTTGACACCAACACTGCCGCCTGGGTGAACTACGTTGTGTTTTTCCTGCTGGGAGGCGGCTACGGATCCATGTTGACCATTACGCTTCTTGGCTGTATATCTGCTGTCGATCACTCTCAGCAAGCAGTCGTCACGTCGGCGACGTGTAAGTGGAAGCCGCACTCGGAGCTCTTGCGGATGCTGATACGACACAGATTTGGCGCGCAGCCTCGGCGGCACCGTCGGCATCACCATCGGCTCGGCCGTATACCAGAACGTGCTGAGAAACCGTCTCTGGGACCGGTTCGGTGGCGAACCCAACGCCGCTGATATCATCAGACGCATCAGAGATGACCTGGATGAGCTCAACCACCTACCTCCGGGGTGGAAGGCTGGTGTTATTCGGTCTTTCATGGAAGCATTCCACAGTGTGTGGTTCACCATGCTGGGCATGTCGCTTGTTGCCCTTGTTTTGATCTCATTGATGAGACAGTACGTCTTGCATTCGACGTTGGAAAGACGGTAGAACCGCTGGGGAAAAAAATCCGTGCTGCAAGGGCAGAGGTAAACGGCGGCGTAGACAACAGTGGCGTGGCTTTTGCAGAACATGGAAACTCCCTCGTATCCGGGCTGAGCAAGTTTTACCCAACTTCATCTTGCTGCACGATTGAGTCCAATCTGACAGCTATGTAGGTCACATGAGAGCGAGGAGAATGAGCCAGCCGATGTCAAATTTTCGATGCGGTGAGGCTCCCCACATTTTGTAATAAGACTTACCATATAAAAAGATTTCGTTGCGAAGAGCACAATTACTTTGATGAAAAAAGTGGCAGATCTATATTCCTCACGCCAGGTACTACACCGACGCAAAGTGGAATCACACGATGGGGATGAGCCAAAGCATGGTGCAAGCCCAGTAATCATGTAATCTTTAAGAAGCGGAATAAGCATCAGGCATAGGCCAACGTGTTATCGTCCCGAATCCTGCCTGCAGCCTTTATGGAGGCCTCGTTGCCTGCAACACAGGGACCCCTCACAATGATCTGCAGGTTCATGTCAATTACATTGTGGCGATTTTGGGCTACTGTGGACTTACCTCTCCCTTGTAGTCTTGATCGGCGTTCTTATGCTTTTCCGTATCTCTGAGAAGAATCTCGGTGCTTGTGACAGGAGGACCGAAATGCGATCGCTCATCGTTGTGTACTCTATAGTCGTAGTATCCCGTTTGAGCGACAGCTCCAGCAACCTTGGGCGCTGTAAGAGCGTAAATGACTCTAGCACCAAGGAACACGCGAAGATCGGACAGTACTTGTGAGGACAGGGGTGGCGAATCGGCGCCAGCCCTGTCTGCTACGTATACAAGGCGCAATTTTCCAGGAGTAGTGCCAATGGCAGGTCGAGAAGCGCTATTGAAACGGGAAGCGGCAGAGGCGACCGGCATCACGCCATTGTCGATCAGACTTCGAGACTGAGCCCAGTGCGCAACCTTACCTATGGCAGATGTCAAGCGGTTGATAGATTCTTCATGTGTCCTCAGCAGAGTCTCGGGTGTGGCCACCAGCACCGTCGGAGCCACTCCCTGGGTTGCCAGAACCAGATCAGGTGACCGCCCTGCCACAGAGTTGAGAGCAATGGAGGAGTTAGAAAACAATGCTGCGAGGGTTAGAGTGAGAGTGTGAGTGTTCGTCAGAGAATCTGCCGGCAAGAAGAGATCAGACGGGCCAAGGCGTTGGGTTGATGGAACGGCAGCGAGCTGGCCAGCAACCCCGGAAACCAGGTTAGCTTGAGTGAATCTGACCATTTCTTCCATGGTTCCGAGCTTCGTCTGCCAAAACGTAACGACGTCATTCGGTTCAGACTCTTTGTCGATGGGCGGAAGCTCTCTCGATGCATCGGCAGGTGCATCTTTGAGGATTTCTTGCCAGGTAGCAACATTAACGCTACCACCAGTACCCTCGGGCACTTCGTTCCAGTCCATATGGCTGCTGCCCTCATCAACGACCCAAATCAGTTGACGAAGAGAAGGGTATGCTTTGACGACAGTGTCAAAGGGGAAAGTACCCGGAGCCGTAACGACGGTATCCGCAGCAGAACGACGCAGCATCATGATAAGCTCCTCGTTGGGGACGTCAAATGGAATTAGAATAGCCGTAAGGTTGGGATAGAAACTGCAAGCAAATAGGGCAACTAGCAGCTCGACGGAGTTGGGCAGATAGATGGCGACGCGGATGCCTCCCTGCTCGTGGATGTGCTGCCCAATCAAGTTGATCTGTCTGGTGATATCGTCTGCGTATCGTTACAATCGAAGTCACTGCAGAAAGCATAAGGACTCACCTAGCTGGTGTTCAACCACGTTCTCCCGGCCAAGAACCGTGAACAAGCGGCCTTTGCCTATAGCGCGTTGGCCGTCTTCTCCGGATCCTCCAGTCGCAGCCTTCCTCCATATATCCCGAAGATCTCCATCGCGTCCCCTAGACCACTTGGACGCGCCTGGGTCCTTCACATTGAGTCCGCTGTTTAGTGGCATGCCATGGGGAGAAGAGTGGGATCGGTAGACGGGTGATTCGCCTTTTTGTCGGACAGGCGAGCCTTGCGCCTGACGGGCAAGGAGCATGGGATGTGTATCGGGGTCCTGGCTGTACGCAATTCGGTACGAGATGATGACGACGAGGAGAGTGACGAGAGCGGTCGTGTATGTGTTCCATTGTCCGAAGAAACCAGAGACGCCCTCGTCCATCTGGAGCATGACGTTGTCAAAGAACCCCATGTTGGGCGGCGCGATCGTTCACAGTGATCTCCGGTCTTCACTTCGTATCGGCGTTGTCGGTGATGTTGGGTGGATATCGCGGAAAGCAGGTTTTCGAGGGCTTTGAGCGGCATGGAAAGCGCGGGGGGTTGAATGAGAAGGAACGACTTAAGGCAGTGCCGGAGCTCGAGCTCGGAAGTTTCTTGGTGAGGTGGGCTGCGCTGGCAGTCTTCGGCGGGACATAACACCCCGGCTGTGCTGGACTGACTTGGGTGAGCTGCACGGGATGGACCCCTAGTGTCACTGGAGGGGAAGCCATGAGGCGCTCTGGCTGCAGCGTAAATACCCCCATGTGGCTGAACATGGGTGGCGAAAGGCACTAGAAGGCGCTCTGGCTGCCTTCAGCTACCTTTCCATTTACTGAAGTGCCTACGGCGGTACCTAGCTCTGCAAGTGACCAGGGATTTGGGGGGGAAGTGCGCGGTTCCGCGCCTAAGACAGGTACGTATCATCAAGCGCTCCTGCCGGCATTGTGATCTGTGCGCCACCGGCCCCACGACGGGAGCCGAAGTTCAGGTACCCACTCCTTAACCCAGGAACTGACCGCTTTCTGCCGGTTGCTGTGGCCCTTGTGGCTGGTGTATTGTTTTTCTGCCAGCCATTCCAGCGCCATAGCTGCGATCTACATCTCTCACCATCACCAACTCCGACGAAGAGGCGCATTGAACCACGCGCGCTTGGCGACAGCGCAGCGTCGGAAACGACACTTTACTAACAAATCACAGGTTTGCGATTGAAGTCAACGGGTAAGAATCTACGACTCCCCACTTCCGATGGATGCTGCAATCTTCAGCAGAGCTGACGTGGTTTGCTACAGGCCCTGACCCTGACGCCGTTAAATCGACCTCGACATCGCGACTCCAAATTCCACTTCGATGCCCAGAACGGCACCCAATATGTCTTCTTCCATGAGCAGAGCGGCTGTCACCACGCCTATCAGACAAACACCACAAAAGTCCACAACCGTCGTTGACAGTCCGGGCACATGGAGGCATCCCCGTCTAAACGAGATCACGAGACGACGCAATGCGACCACCTTTTCCGAGAAGAATGTGAGGAGAATTGCCCTCAATCTCGCTTTTCTTGTGACCATTTGGCTATCGCAAGTTCTCGCACGATCCTACATCCCCGCACAATGGTACGTTTGGCCTCCTCAGTGCATATCAAAGCTGTCCTAACCGTCAACAGGTTTAGCGTTTCGCTGCGATCCTATCTCGGCTGGGCGTATTATGCAATCCAGCTAGTACCTCTCTTCAATATTGGCATGGCTATGCTGCCCCTCGTCCGGCCTGCCGACGATCTTGCCGACATTCCTCTCACTCCTGCTCAGCGCAAACTTCTCGGCCTACCGCCCAGTGCCACTGCAGCTACACCCGATGCTGTCTATAGCACCCCTCCGCGATATTCTCGGACGCCATCTCTCGCTGGTTCGCCTGCGAGCAACCGGAGCTTCTCTGGCTCGCCGTTGTCTGGACGAGGCAGCCCGGCCCTCGGATCGTCTTTGAATGGACAATCCTATTCCCCCTCCCCTTTGAACAACAGCCCGTCCAAGTTCTCTGCAAGTCTCAACAGCAATCGGAGGTCTTCCTTTGGCTCCTCGACCAATTTGGGAGCTAGCACCTTCGGAGCCAGTACGTTGGGAGCAAGCACCGCCTCTTCTCTCTTCCCGGACCCTGGAACACCGAGCCCCGCGACTGGAAAGCGTACTAGCGTTGGCTTGAACAACAAGTGGCTTTACGAGAGAGGCAGGAGATCTTCAGGAGGAAGCTGGATGCACTGAGAATATTTCGCATTACTTTCTCATAGACCACATCGTGTGATGCATTGGATGTGTTTGAGACTTTTTCATCTGGGTTTCTCTGATAGCTTGGAGAACGGCGTTGCGGACATGCCTCGCGAGAGCTTTTCAGATGACGTGCTGATCCGACTGGAGAAAAAGGCGATCAAGTGATTGCTCCTTTGTCCTTTGAAACGATGTGAAGGGAAGAGTGTAAATAGACGTGAACGTAAACAAACTAAGGGTAATATAGGGGGATTGAGAATAAAATGACCCTTCTTGCGAACAGGGGCTCCTTTCAAATTTTTTGAGCGACGTAATCAAGTCAGAGCGACGAAGATGCATGATTCGCGGATGTTCTGAATTGAATTGAATTTTGCAAGAGATTCCGGACTATCACCCTAAATATCGATGTCGACGCCCGAAGAAAATGGGGTTTTCAGCAATGAGAATTGGCGGCAGACACAATTAGGACAGCACGGAGCACTGGAGGACGGATGAGAGGTAAGCTCAGTACGTACCTCGGCAGGAAACATCAGAAACGGGAATTCTTACCCCGCTTTCCAATGTCTATTGGTCGAATACCATTCGTGACCCGTATTTTTCCCATTACGTAGCACCCAGGCACCTCTGGTCTGGAACCTAACGCCGTCGTCCTCCAAGCTTCCCTTCCCGTCAGAACATCCCCGATAGATATGCCCGCTTTGTGACAATATGGGTGCCAGCGACTCGAAGCTTGTCTTCAAGAAGGGCATTTTCAGGCTTTCTGAAGAAAGGCACATTCCCGCCGATGACCCGTACTGGACCTCCGTAAGTTCCCTCGCATTGTGTCTTCTTCTCATGCAGGACTGACCACATTGCGACAACAGTTTTGGGAACTGCCCGAGTCTTCAGACGATATCTTCAGCCTATTTGCCCCTGCCGACATACGCCGCACCAGAGACAAAGCCCTTGAGAATTTGGAAACCCTCATACTAGCTGTCACATCTAGACTGTTCATCTTACGCCATCATCCCTCCTTTCCCGATCCAGAGATTGCGCCAGAGCGAGATGCACTGAATTGCATCCGAGTCTTGACACGAATCCTCCCGTTCATTTACGAAGCAGACAACCTTCAAACGTGGGAGGAAACCTTCTTTTGGGGAGCGAGGAGGAAGAGAACAAGGTCATCGGCCATAGCGAACGAAGTGCTGTTCGATGGCGGGGAGGATGGTCCGCGATCACCCAAACCGAGAAGTGATCCTGAAGACTTCGAGGATGCCAAACCTCTTGCTGAGGAGCTTATAGACACCCTCGTAGACCTTCTCTTCTTTTCCGACATCACCTTACCCAAGCAGCCTCATGGGCGCAACAAAGTCACATATGCCATCTGGCAAAGTGGTGTAGGCTGCAACACAGCAGTTGCCACAACCAAGGAATACGAGAACAATCGTAGCGAGATACTCCGCTTGCTCATGACTATGACCAGTCAGAGCATGTACATGTCGTCTAACAACCTACCGCAAAAGGGAGTCCGAGCCTTGACACACATCTGCACGTGTCCCGATAAGCAAGTTGTGCTATCAGTCCTTTGCTCGCTGCTCAATACTGTACGTGTTAAGATGCACGTTGAATACCTTGCAGAATAATGCTGACCACCACAGACCCTGAAATACAATCCGGCGACCTGGCGCGTGCCTTATAATACGCTGGTTTTCAAAGATGAGAAGCAGATCCTGGTGACATACACCTTGCAGTTGTTGCTAGTATTCCTCCTGTACCCGATACCCGAGCAGAACGGCACTTCGTCGAAAAACTACTATCGTCATTTTCTTGGAAGACTCCACCGGCCACAGGATTTCCAATTCATCGTTGACGGCATGACGCGAATTCTCAATCAGCCGCTGCAAGAGAAGAGTTCATATCTCCCCAGCGGACAAACGGGCGCAAAGTTTGCTCCGGAAATCATCATGCTATTCTGGGAGATCACTCAATGCAACAAGAGATTCCGGTCGTTCATCATCGACACTGGACGAGTGCACGATTTCGTCATCTTTACCCTGTTCTATGCGTTAGAGTATAAGAATGACCCTTCCAAGCAGGGCGTCGTACGAATGTGTGCCTTCTTGCTGCAGACGCTCAGTGTAGAAAAGAACTTCGGCACGAACATGAACCGCAACTTCGAGCGACAGGACAGCTTGCCCTTGACTATCAGGATACCTGGTTTCAGGGGAACACACGCTGACTTCTTGATTCAAGTGCGAGAACCCCTCCCGGATGAATTCACTCCTGCTGACATCGGCTAGTCAATTTATACCCTCATAACCACCAGCCAGGGCAGACTGAATGCCATCTACCCGGCTCTGCTCGCAGTGATCAACAATATCGCCCCCTATCTTGAAGGGCTGAGCCCAGTATCTGCGTCCAAGCTCATGCAATTATTCTCGTCGATGTCGTCTCCCTCGTTTCTTCTGGCCAACGACAGTAACCACGACCTCTTGAAGTCGCTGTTAGAATCGATTAACTCCACTGTTGAGCACCAATACCAGAGTAAGTTTAGTGTGTAAAAGCCTGCGACTTTTCGCACATCTTTATTGGAGGAGACTCAGACTTACGACTAACCAGAAAATCCCGAGTTGATCTTTGCAATCTTACGCAACAAAAAGCGCATCGAGGCCTTGAGAAGCTTCACGCTTGAGAGCGGCCAAGAGGAGATCGAGAGGCGAAACCGCCGGCGGAAGGAGGCCGCGGCCAATGGTGATGGACTTGAACCCAGCTCTGTTAGGAGCTCTGTAGAGAGCATCCGCAGCCCAACAACCTCGCACCCTCGACAACCAACCTTGAGCGATGTGCCCGAAGAAGATGGCACCTTTGCGATCGGCGATGATGAGGATGACAGCGAAGATGACGACCATCGCCCAACGCCGGCACAGTCAACCACGAGCGAGAATCCCTCGGTAACATCGTCTCATGCCGAGTACGCCGAAGATGCAGTGCCAACTCAGCTCCGAGGAATGTCAGAAAAAGCTCGGGGGAAAATGCCTGCTGGTATGAGCAATTTCTCAAGGCAGAACAGTACCACAAGTCTCAGTGGCTACTCTACCAGTGGTCAGTCACAGCCAGGTGCCTTTGAACCTACAGCGCAATGGATCGAGAGCTGGCTGCCAGAGCTGCCGCTTCACACGATGCTTACTGTGATCCAACAAGTGTCGGCATTGCTGCCCCGTCAAGCACTCACTGGTGAATCTGCGAACAGGGAAACGCTGCAAAAGATCCAAGAAATCAAGCTTGTGGGCGTCGAACCTTCTTCACCCCGTGTACACTCTTTCGAGTGGTCACAACTGTCATTGGGGTGGTACGAATCGCTTCTCTGGGGATTTGTCTTCAGCAGCGAGATCCAGATCTCCAAGGGAACGGTGGGCATTTGGAACGGAACAGCGATTAAATTGTTCCGAGTACAGGAGACGGCACCGCAAGGACCAAGCTTAACCTCGCCTAGAGGAGCTGTCGATGCAGTGGGAAGCAATATCGTATCCCGCATAGGTGCGATGAATCTACGCGGAGCTCCGGGTGTTACAGCACCTCCCGCGCCACAGCGGCCATCGTAAGAGGGACTCAGAATTAAGACTGACCAGCAACTTGCGCCTGTTTGTGCAAGTGTCCAACGTAACGAGAAGACGCTCACGGCAGATATGATACGGAGTCGTCGACATCAGACGATTGTACATGTGGAAGTAATGGACATAACGTGGGCTAAGGGGGCGGTGGTCACTGAACGTCACAAGGAGGTATTGCGATGGAATCGCTAATGTACAACTAGCCGCGGGGCTCACATCGAGTAGGATTTCGCACAGAGTACCAGGGGTAATGTTGGAGTTGGAATCGGGTTTACATCTGGCGTTAAGATCAGTAGTGGCGAAGGACACGTGCTTGACTACCGCCAGGCCTATGCAAGCTGCCGTGACTGCATACAAGTCATTATCAGTCCTGCCGTACAGTGATGCCGAGACTGGCAAAATCCAAAAGTTAATCACCCAGACGGGAATCTCAGAAAGGCATCTACGGGATGGGAAACTCGAATGAAGTGGCTTATGTGGCAAGTGTGCCATCCCCACTGAGCAGTGGCAAAGATCGAGCTTCCCGTCCAACATTGAGCTTGGTCGATGCAACACTGTACTGCGGTACCTTGCCATGCCAGCAAAAAGCGGTGATCATCTCCGTCTATTGACATGGATACGTATCTCTTTTCTGCTGCGCAACCCGGGTTTAATCATGGATTCGCATGCACCGCCACACGTCCGTCGGCTTACACCTGTTCTGGACTGCCCCAATTCCTCACTCAGAACCAGTCAGAAGCAAGGTGCAACAGGCCACAATGCCACACCTCGAGCAAGGCGACGGGACGGTGAACACGGAAGTGCTCGCTTGGGAAAGAGGAAGCCCAGAGATTTAATAACCTCCCCGGCGATAGTTGTGGGATTTCAGGGACTTGGCTCCGGGTCGGGTTGCACTTTACCAGTTTTTGTTTGCTTGCGTGGGAATAACACCTGGGGGTTCCCCGGCCCGAAGTCTTATTTCACGGGTTTTCTCCCCGTCTTTGAGCGTGTTTTACCATCTTGACTAAGTTTCTTTGTTTTATTCTCTGTCGTTACCGTGTTGGAATAGTTGAGAGCTGCGATTGACTACTCGCTGGTCATGCTCAACTGCCCAGCATGGCTACTCCTCTCGAAACAGCGGCGTATTGGCCGGAGATGAGATCCGGCCTTACCGTATCCATGTGAGAGACTTGGGGGTGTCTCGAGAAATGGTCCGTTGGCTGACTCGATGATCGGAAGGTTTCCAGCAAGTATCTCGATCTCACGAAACAAAAGTTAGAACTCACGAGGTTGCCTCACGAGACCTCGGTACCCAAGTTGCAGGACTGGTGGGAGCCGAAGTCGCAGATCGAACCTCTCGTCGACTTCTGGTAAATTCGAGCCGACTAAGAAACCGCCCTTTCGTATTATGGACCAGAGACACTCCCAGGCTTGAAAAGTACGATTGGCGTGAACAAGAGAGAGAGTACAACGCACGTCTTCCTCAGTTCCGTATAGCTGTGCTTATTCCCGGCTCGGAGACGTCCGTCAGAGCTCACTTCATCCACGTCAAGTCGCCCCATCGCGACGCCCTTCCTCTTCTCTTGATGCCCCCTTTCCCCTTCACCAACCTCTCTCTCCAGCATCTTGTTCGGCCTCTCGCTGAGCCGGAAGATCCGAAAAGCCAGCAGCCATTCCACGTCGTCATCGCTTCTCTGCCCGGTCTCGGCTTCGGCGATGCGCTCCAGAGTAATACCTCAGTCATCTCGGCAACGGCTGAGATTTTCAACACGGTCATGACGAGACTCTCGTATTCGCCCTACGTTGCCTCGAATACCGCATCATCGGCATAAAGTCCCGCGGAAATCGACTGGAAACTCGCAAATCACCTTGCTACTCATTACTCTGACCACTGCGTGGGAGTTCACTTCATCAACCCCCCTCTCATGGCCCCGAACCCCAAGGAAGCACCTTTGGAGTGGGTGAAGTGGTCAATCGCCAGATTCTTTCGCGCCCCGATCTTCGGATATTCGAGAGAGGATTTTCAGTCCATGGACCGGATCAAACAATCATCGACAACTCATGTGACTGGGCCAATAGACATGCTGGAACCGAATACGCCGTCTTTCGCTCTCTGTGACTCGCCAGTCGGACTGCTCGCTCTCGTACTCAAAGTCATCCGCGTCTTAGGCACTCGGAAGGAGTTCTCGCCCACGGAAATCATAACTTTCACTCAGACAGCATGGCTTCCCGGACCAGAGGCTGCGCTGCGCTTTTGGGCTCATTCCCTTGCTCATGACAAAAAGACCGTCTCCGTATCATCGACGAAGCCAATCATCGCAGTAACGGTTTCCTCAGGGGACGACAAAAAGACGCAGCTTGCTGACGTCGAGGCGCCAGCTGTTTCGCCACGTCCGGCGCCAACGTCATACGCGTGTCCTGCATGGGCCAACAACTCCCATAATGTCTTATACTCCCGTCGGGTACCAGGAAGCCTAGGCCTGGTTGCTTGGGACTCATAGGGGCATATTTTCGACGGCGTGAGAGGTCTGATAAAGGCGCTACTGGCTGTCAATGATAAGCTCAAGAATCCTGAGCAATCTCACACCGCCCACCTTCAGGGAGTAGCAGTTCGATCCGATTCTCCCGGTGGGGGACAGCCGCATAATACGCAAGGAGCATCGAATACTGTACCTTCCACGCTTCAAGCAGAGGCTTCGTGGCGCCTGGAGCGGATACGCGAGGCTTCAGAGACGCCTGGAAAGTCTCAGAAGGACGGCGGAGGAGCGGATGCGGACTTTGACCAGGCTAGTCCTGATACTATTGTGGTCACTCCTCCAGGGTACTGAGGAGCTAACGTACAGTTGTCAACTATAATTGTTCTTGTTGTTGGAAGGTACCAGGATACACGCTTTGCGGTTATGAAGAAAATGAACACGGGGTCAGGAAGCATCAAATAATTTCAATCATCTAACCAGTATCAACACATGGACCTACATTCCGCCTCAAATCAGCACGGCATAGTGGTTTTCTTTCTCACTGAGACATGGTACGGAACCTCCTCTGTGGGATGCTAGCTGCTGTTCGCCTTCATCATTTCGCTATCCCACGTAGGTTCGTCAAAAATGCAACGAGCACCGCCGCGTAGGTACAGGCTCCTACGAGTACGGCTTCAGATCTGATTCCCCGATGGGTGCTCAGAAACCCCGTGAACACCAAAGCGAAAACGACCACAATACATATGGCCAGCCGGTTGCTCATGTACGGGAAGCTGTAGAGTAGTATCACGGGCAGCAGCAGAAGGGTTGAGTAAATCAAAATGACGACTGCCTTGTAGACAGCACCAATCCGCCGCATTGACAGGAAGTTGGTTTTGTCCTCCTTCTTCGTCCGCGTATCTTCGAGAATCAACTGCGAAGGGAGAGGCAAAAGTAAGCTCAAATGTCTCAAGACGGTGGTGCAATCCCGCAGACTTACGAGCACCAGAGAAGTCGGCAGTCTGTGTATCCATCCCACGATCGTCCGCCACATCGGATCCGCGGCCGTGCTAACGAAGTCCTCGGGATAATGCAGATGAGGCATTTCTTTCACGTCCGAGTATCCGTCGTTGTTGATCTTGTTGTACCTGTTCCAGAATTCTGGAAGTTGAACTTCATGGAGCGATCTGAGGGTCTTCTCGTGGGATAGCATTTGATCTGGTTGGGTTAGTAGCTCCCGAATGACAGTGCATTGATTGAGTGACTTACAGTAGGTGTTGAGCAATGGCCACATTTCCTGTAGAACATCGGATACCTCGCTGGACGGTGGATTTTGGTCCTCAATCTCGTCGGGCGCAGAGTCGTTCTGGGGTCCTTGCGCCTCTTCTGCTGATTCGTTCCCTTGCAGTTGATGACCAAGGTCAAAGAGCTTCTGCCCCAACCCAGCAATCCTTGTTTGATAGTCTAGAAGGCATCGTTGTAGGAGGTAGCCAAATTTACGATGTATTGCGGTGTTCTCGTAGGCCTCTTGTTCTGCAGCGAGTCGTGCCCAGCCCTCGGCGTACCGCTCATCTTGAGGGATGTTAGATTGTCGAGTTCGAGTGATTTGACATGTGGTAGTAGCACATACGCTGGTCGCGATAGAAAGTATCGTGGGGTAGAGTGTTGTTCGTGCTTCCTGGGTTTGCTCGAGACGATATCAGACAAGGTACTTCAGCTCCTGGGGACGACAGTGCACCCACACGTCGAAGAACTGGACAGGGCTCGGGAAAGCCATGTGCCAGGTCTAGAGCTGATCAATCTAGCCCATGCTTTCTTCCTCGGCTCAGCCTGGTCTCCAGTGGCTGGCTGGCCGTTGCCAGCTTGGCCAGCTTCGATGTCAGTCGTATGCGGAGTTGTCATGGTTCAGAGCCCAACAATGCAGTGGGAAGGCAGGAAAAAGTAATTCGTAAAGGAAGAAGGAAAAGGAACAACTTATATGCATTGCATGATGCCAGAAAAGCCGAGAAAGTGTCGGTCAAGGGTCATTATGTTAGAGCCTTGTCAATGACAGAGCCATGTTGGTTTAGGGGCCCTTATTTTCCGACCCCAAATCATCGAGATGGTGTATGGAGAAAGTCTATCATGGGCGAAGATATACCGCAAGCGCCGTGTTGCCGAGTTGTCCACCCTGATTCAACGTTCTCGACCAAAGATTCGCCGACGTGGGTGTGTAGTGGTGTGATGGATTGTTGGCCGATTCGCAGCCTTCTCGATGGCGGCGAGCGGATGCAGACGCAAGAGGAAGAGGAGGTTTGCAATTCAAGTAACAATCGACTTTGGCCGTACGATTTTGGTCAGTTGGGGTCAAGTTACCTCGGATGAGAAGGGCATTCACAGCCAAGCAGGTCGCGAAATGGGATGACCGTGAACGAACCGGTGGTCGGGCGTACTAAGGGCTAAGGACGACGAGAATACATGCAAGACTCATGAGAAGCTGCAAGTACTCACCGCTTCCTTTCAAAGTCGCAAAGTGATGCTCACTTCAGCTTCATGGCTGTGTTGGGCCGCAAGGAGAGGGGTCGACACCCTATCAAGTGGCAGCAAGCTTGGAATGGATGTGGTCACTTCAGGATTGATCTGGCTGGGCTGGCGACAGTGAAACTTCGAGTATAGTCAGTTGGATGGCGATGGGATGATGCTACAATGACACAATGTTCTTGGTCAGAACCCAGAGAATCTGAAAACCGCGAGGATACTGCGCTCATCGTGGTGATTGTTGTGCGTGGGTGTGCGTATGTAACACTGAGGAAATCGCCAGCGACAATGCGCCAGGAGGCACGGCGAACCCCAACAGGTAGCCATTGTCTGAGTGAATACCAAGGAAACGATGAGGATTCGGATTGAACGGAGTCGTGTGGAAAGAGACGAAAAGGGGGTAGAACCGCAAGCCACATCGACAGTCGCGAACGGCCGCCTCCAGGGCTTAGCTGTGCTGGCGATGATCCAATCATGGCTCGCATCGCGCCAATGCCATCATCACTGGCGCCAACAAGAGTTGCGGGGAACAGACAGTGAATGCACTACGCAGATGCCATCGTCTGGTGCCAAACATCTGCTCAAAGCCAAGTAAGGGTTCAGCCAATTTCGTGGAAAGGTTTCGAACAGAGGATAGAGATGGAGGTGAGCTTCATCTGAAGCCAGGATACTGGATTGCCTCGACTCGATACTCGATGCAGCCTTTGAGATGCCCGCTCCTTTGAGACGAGGACCGTAAGTCCCGCTCGACATAGTGTTCGCATAGGTTGTCTCGGCGAGAACCCCGTCGCATCCATGGAAGCCACAAGCAACCTCGGCAGCAATCCCGGAAGTCAATCACGGTAGAGCAGACCCGTTTATTGTTTATTGTGGATGCGTCACGCACCCATCAACGGCGAGACCGACGAGCCAACACGAGCGAGCATCGGGTCTGCACATGGCCGCAAGCTGTTTTCCGGGCAAACCAGATCCGTCAAGTCTCGGAAAAGGTTGGGCAAGCATTCGCATTCCTTTTTATGGCCTAGCCGCCCGGATGGTGTACACTAAGGTAGTTGGCCTAATCAGCTCCCGTCTCCAGATTGACACTGCATTGAACGAACCTTCCCGTCCTGCCGATACGCGCGACATGTGCGACTCGCCTCGACCCGTCCCTTCGGGGAACCGGTTCCTCAGGCTGACGACGAATCAGCCTTGTGGCGCAAACTTAGAAACAACGACACCCACACCTTAGTATACCTTTTACGCTGCGTTCTCCATTTTGCTCTTCCGGAATTCGTTGCAAGCATTACTGACAGTTGGATTAGATGTCTGTAGTTGAACAGATGTCTGTGGAAATACGCACCGTGCCGGGCATTCTACGCCGCTATTTGCTTTCGCAGTTGCAGTCGTGACAGATATCTTCCATTACAACCACCAACCCGTCGACGAAAAGCGCCACCGCTGTCGGCCTCCGGGAAACCAATGAGTACGACTGGTTTTTATTTCTTCGATCGATGTAGAGGCAATCTTCAGCAGCTTCCACGAAATTCACCACTCGACGCCAAGAAGTCTTACCAGAAGTAAATCGTTTCTTGATGGCAGACTTTAGCTACCGCCCCCGGAGCTTTTAGTTTACAAGTGTAAACCCCGAATGCAGAGAAAGCTCAGGATCTGGGCGACTGCCTCAACATGAGCCGCATATCTGTTCATCGGATCAGCTGAATAACGGCGAAATAAGCGGGTGAAATTTCCGTGCGGGTGGCGGGCACTCAACGCTGGAACCGGGAACAGGGGGGGGGGGGGGGTTCCCTTCTTCACTGGCGTGGTTTCGTTGGCGCCAAGCACTAACAACTCGTTCCGTACACTTTGCTCAGAAAAGCAGGCTGGGTATGGCAGTTGTGGACTTAATTCCAAGCAGCAATGGCGTTCAAACAGGACACGCAGTCCAGCTCATTGCAGCCGAACGAGCCTCGGAACCGACTGCCTGAGCAAGACCGACAAGGGGTATTTGACCGCCAAAATGGGAGGCACTCATTGAGACCAGTCAGCCTGCAACTTAACTTGAGAAAACACGACGGCAGACGATGGAGCGACCGGCGCTGCCCAGTCACCGAGTTACTCACCGATAGCCGTGTTTCGCGGTTGAATCGCCCCAACCAATCGCCCTTGGCGCACGGCAGTACGTCAGTTGCGGCTCGGGCACCCAGGCCGAGCACAAGGATCTGCTAACGCGAAGCACGCTGAGTCGGTCGAGAGACCCCTGACTGCGCCCGCGAGCCTAACTTGCTTGCACCTCTCAGTTGGTGTATTTTGGTGGAAGGAACGATGCGCGACGCCGACCTTGGATACACATATTGACCCCTGGTTCCGGGGACGCCAGCCATCCTTTCCGTGTCGTACGCTCATGGTAGTTTTTTGCACTTTCAACGCTACCATGTCATGATAACTGGGTTATCGGGTGGCCTGGTGCGTTGACAACGCCGGATCTGGCGTCCGCGCACACTTGGCTGCGTGAAAGGCCGCATGGGAGCAGAGAGAGAAGCGAGAACTAGAAAGCCTTGCCTTCGAACTTGCTCAAATCTCACAAAGTCCTCCCGTGCCATGCAGACAGCCCTGGCCCATTCTTAGGGCTCACAAACGCGAAGCATGTTGATGATGGTCGGAAATAATTTGACTGCTGCTTCTGAGTATAAAAATCCCAACTCTCCGTCTTCTCTGTGTCTGACCGTAACTGCTTCGCAAAGCTCTGGACAACTTAGAGTTGCGGGAAGTACGTCGAAGCCAAAAGTTGCCACGAAGGAATCTTCTGTGTTCTGCCACACCAGCCACGACGCAATGTCTCCTTCCAGCAAGACTCCTCCCAGCAAGACTCCTCCCAACAAGACTCCTCCCAGCAAGTCTCCTCCCAGCAAGTCTCCTCCCAGTCAATCTCAAAACCAAAGGTCAGCACTGGTCTCTTCGCATGATGTTCGAGATACTGACTGCTGGACACTCTAGGGGCGAAATTCGAAAATCTTCTTCCCGGAGACCTTTTGCTTTTTTCAGTGGCTCCAAGACGCGTCGAACCAAGGGGCAAACGGACCCCCCCAAGCAGGTTATCACGAAAGCCTCAGAGGAGGCTACCTCTTCCGAGAATAAGTGACAAGGATTCGATGAGCGTAGGCAATTCCACCGGAAGCAGGGACATGGATATCGGATGCTAAGGGGCGAGTCTGGTTCGTTAAAGGATGCCTATGAGTATTCGAAGATAACTCCGAAGCCACGCCTCCTGATAAGTGTTGTAATGGTGTCTTTTTGGTCGAATTAAAGGACACCATCTCTGCATCAAGGCCTACTGGACCATATCAGTAAAAAAAAAAAAAAAAACAACCCTTACGCGATAGGAGGTCTATACTCTAGCAGTCGCAACCCCACCCGCATCCCCAATCCCCTCCCTCTCCCATGCTGTAAAGTCGAAATTGGTCTATCCGGGTCGTTCACAGCGCATCGGCTGTAAATAAACGCCTGCTCATTGATAGCTATGACCTCAGTCAGCTACTTAGCTTAGGGCGTATCTCAATACCTTCTCATTGACCTGGTTCTTGTGGCTCACAATCCGAATAAATGCGACAGAGTGATTATGTTATCAACGATGGACTTCTTTGAAAGTATCTCAGATGTTGAAACCGTTGGCCCAAGCATCGAACGGACGTCCGAGCATCCCCACTCCGGTTAACGATGGCTCCTGGGAATGACTATATGCCGGCCTCAGCGCAGGAGCGCCCAAAACGTATTTTGGGTTTCCTGAATTCCGTGATGGTGCTTCCCCTCACAAGTAAAGTCTCATTCAGCGAATTGTTGGGCCCGGCAGACCCGGAAGCTTCTTTCTCGTACCGTCACGCATACTCGCAAACTCGCACGGCCAGTCATTTTGCTGACAGCCAAGTTATCTGCAGTATGACGAGTACAGTGGTGACAGTTTAGAGCGAAGTGGTCACACTGATACCCCAATACGAGACGAGTCGCCTCGTCTGCTCCCGAGAATACACTTGGAGCGGTCTTCAGTGATTGTAGGTCCAGATGTTAAATTCATTGGACTAGGCCTGCCCAACAAGAAGTAGGCTTATCAAGCACTGCTCTCGGCTATCAAATCTCAGGCTTGGTGGTGATCTCGCAGGGCTATGCATGCGCTGCATCAAGAAAACTTCGAGAACACGCACAGTATGTGCGTTGCCTCGTAGTTCCAGTGTCGGAGATCGGTCCTTGAAGTGCGAGCCATTGGGACGCCGGAAGCTCTGCGTACTACACATTAAGAACACGAGAAACCAGTAACCTTTGACGTCTTCAGACGATCCTGGAACGGAACGGCGTCGCAACGGGACATGCTTCCAGCTTACAAAAGCTCATCCTTGCTCTCCAAATTCTGCCAAGGGCGAGCCTTGGCTTTAATAAGTAGAGCCTTATCCTCTTTTCGGGCTTATTGGCGTAGGTAATATTCTCATTCACGAGCAGAATACAGGTACAGCATCATGGCACCCCAAATCAAGAACGTTGCGATCGCCGGCGTGAGTACTCCATTCCTCCATACCAGTGACGTAACTCATCAAAATGTAAAGGCCGGTGGAAATGTAGGCGCACCCGTGGTCAAGGCCCTCATGGACGCCAGCAAATTCAACATCACGATCCTCACCCGTAAGGCTAGTGAACATAACTTCCCCGCAGGCGCCACCGTCAAAGAAGTCGACTACGACTCCCTCGACTCCCTCACTGCTGCCCTACAAGGCCAGGATGCACTCATTAATTCAACAAACGCCTACGACCCCAAGGTTGCCACACGCGTCGTTGATGCGTGCGTCGCCGCCGGCGTCTACCGCTACGTCCCGCCCGACTTCGGCAGCGACCCCGTTAAAGTTCACGTCCCGGAGCTCCCAGTCTTCGGCATCAAAGCCATGACGCTCAAGTACATACAGGCCAAGGCCCAGGAGACGAACAACAAATTCACTTGGAGCAGCATCGCCAACGGCCCGTTCCTCGATTGGGGCATCAGGTCTACCTTCATGGGCTTCGATGTCAAGAAGAAGAAGATTACTTACTTCAATGACGGCGAAAACGTCGTGCCGTACACGAACCTGGACGATATCGCACGAGCCGTCCTTGGCACGTTGCTGCATCCCGACGAGACTGTCAATCGCATCGTCTATGTCCACACAACGTACAAGTCGCAGAAGCAGCTTGCCGCGCTTGCCAAGGAGGCCGTCGGTGGCCAGTGGGAGGAGACCACCATGGACGTTGACGCGGTGTATGCCAATTGCATGGAATCGATCAAGAAGGGCATTATGACACCCGATGTGATGATCCCGCAGATTATGTACGCTTGTTCTAAGAAGAAATATTTGACTCCGTTTGAGAAGGACGATAACGCGCTGTTGAGCGTCAAGGAGTGGAGTGACGAGCAGTTGAAGGGACTATTCAAGTCCATTCACTCGGAGTAGGTTGCCAATCAGGTTTATGCAATAAAATGATGCGCTTCATACGGAAACAAAGACGTGTCCAGAATCTATGAAACTCCATCAAACTTGTCATTCCCCGTACCAGGGGAGACTGAGGTGAACATTTGAGCAGTGTTAAGGGCCATTTTGTCAGACCGAAATCCGAGCAATCAAAGATCTTGATACTTAAGGCCATACAATCGTGGGTTCGAAGATTAAATTCCTTACTGTATAGCTCCGGCGGGGTCTTCTTAGAGGTAATCACACTCGAGGACAAAGGGTGCGCGACAATGTCGAATACTCGAGGTGCAACTTGGAGACTGACGAAGACGATTTTTGAAGGGCCAAGATGACACCTACGAGGACCGAAAACTGGCCTGGATCTGGACACGGGCCCTTCTCAGTTGAGCCTGTCCTTGTCACACATGACTGTCAAATTTTACTGAAGGGCCTGTATCAGCACTTGAACTCTATCTCCTTCATACAAAGTACATGCGAGAGCTGTTCATCAAGAGGGCCGTTCATGATGCTCGAACTAAGATATATGCTCGCGTCTGGGGTGGCCATCAGCCACTACGCATCGGGTATGCCGTTCCTGACCTCCCAAAAAATGCATCCAAGCCAGCCAGTACACCACCACGCTAGCCCTTTCTTTGCTCGTCCCGAGCGTAATATACACATGTCCCCAGGGCTGAAGGACAGGAATCGAGTATCAACGAACAAATGTGTGACGGGTGGATAGGACATGTGAGATCCAAGGTGGCGTGAGAAACTCAGGTTCGTCAGGTCCGTGCTGTCGGGGCGTGAAGTCGTGTGTACTAAGACAGCAGTATAAGAAAAAGAACTTGTAAAGAGGTGCCGAGTTCGTTGATGTCGTTTCCTGTCCCCTCGCCGGAGGACAGACAATTATTGGGTTCGATTAGGAGCGGAGCTTCGGTTGAGACTCGGCCAATGCCAAGTCAGCCTGGTGTCAGTTTAGAAGGGGATGTTGGGAGTGCCCTGGGCACCAAGAGCCTCCTGCTGCTCCTGGAGCTCCTCGCCGCCGGCCTCAATGGAGATACCAACACCAATCTTCGCTTGTTGCTGTGGAGAGTTAGTGTAGGTTGCGCAAGGCACAATGGTATCAAACATACCGCAAAGTGGTCGACATCAGCAGCCAGGGTCATCATGACCGGGGCAGCAATGCGCTTCTCCAACAAGCAGCTCAGCTTGCCCTTGGAATCGACCTGAGCGCGGAAAGTGGACATTCTGAAGTCGTACTTGGCGCCAATGGTAGTAACGCCCTCCTTCTGCAGACCACCCATGACACCTCCGGCACCGGGAACCAGGGACAATTGCAGATCAACACCGGCCTGAACCTTCTCAGAAAGACGTCTCCAGTAAGAGGTGTTCAGAGCACCCTGAGCCTGAAGCTGAGCAGTAGCGATCCAGTCGGCGGACTTGTAACGAGCGCAGTAGGATGTGGCAGTCTCGGGACCTTGGGTCATGGCCTGGCGCTGCCAGACGGTCTCGAGACCAAGAGAAAGCTTGGGGGTGACGGATTGAAGGTAGCTTCCAATGAAGATACCGGTAATACCACCGTCAAGGCATGAGGGGTTCAGCATCTTGAGAGATGCGGTGAAATCATCGCCGGTGTACTCGTTCTCGACCTGAAGCATCTCCTGGCCTGCGCCAGAAGCCGCCTGGAACTGCGTCCGCGATACCAACTTATCAGACCATCGGTAGTTGAATCGGGTAGAAAGCTGTCCATCGTTGTCCATGTTTCCTTGGAGAAAGACCTTAAGTATTGTGTCAGTAGACAGTCCTTGCGCCATAGTGCAAGGGAATTGCAAACCTTGCTTGTTCCGAACAGCGCAGCAAAGGTGTAAGGGTTCAGGCGATCGCCCATCGCGAACTGATGAGACACCTGGAACAACGGCGACATGCTGAAGGCCTTGGTAAGGTCGGCGCGGAGGCCGGTGAACATGTAGTTGGTGAGCAAGACATCGCGCTGAACCTCCTTGGTCAAATTCTCGGTGGTTCCAGGGTTTGACAGGCCGAGCTTCGCTCTCCGTTCCGAGAAGGCGTTGAGGGCATCTGACAGAGTGTGGGCGACAGGGTTGTTCAAAAGAACATTTTGAATCTGCTCCAAGCTTGACGCCATTGTTGCGATGGTCGGCGCCGGCCTTCGTCGAAGGAAACCGAGGAACTGAGGAGACAGGAAGACCTTGAAGAAGGGAGGACGACAAGACCAGTGAGCCTGTGTGCGGAAATAAACAGTACAGCTGCAACTGCCCTTGGGACCGATTGAAGCTCGCGCAATGGGCAGGCAGGGTCGTTTGGGGGAGGTCGTCGAGGTCGGGAACCGGGAGTGGTGAATTGGCAGTCTGGAGAATAAATTTCTTCCACGCTGATTACATTACGCAGTTGGAGGTCCTGGTTGAGCACGAGCCACAGCCGGGTGCCACACTGGATTCGACGGGAGTAGCTGCAAGCCACGACTGGCCAGACATTAGTGGGGAACATTGGATCACAGAAGAAGCTTGGAACAATGACAGCAACATCACGTGACTGTACTTACGTCAGAAATCGTGGTAATGCCCTCCATCGACCGGTCCGAAGCTTAACCGGGCCCAGGCATCGGGGCTGCCGCCGAGAAGACCCCTTGCCCGCATCCGGTATGTTTGTTCCCTTGACCCTCATTCATCATTAGGCCCAAGAAGTCTTTTTCCCTGCGAGCAGTGTGTTACTCCCGAGAGGCCCTACATACTCCCTAACCTCCCTCATCTACACTTCCAAGTGAATTCTGACCTCTACCGTATTTCCAGATAATTGCATTTCCGCTGCCAACCAGTTTGTGCTACCCTCAGCCAAGTCTTCAAATCGGCGCTGTCATCTCGCAAAACACGATCGCGCCTCCGCCTGCACAGACCACAGAATTCCGGCGAAGGAGGGTCCACGGCGGCTCATTTCGGAACGGGGCAGCTCAGACTTCAGCGTCACCTTCACCGCGACCGCTATCACAAACCACGAGACATTTACATACCTCTGTGAGCGATTTTCACTTCGAGAGCATTGTCCCAACCACATCTCGTTCGAGCGCTGCTCCAGGTCTGGTTCGATTTCGTGAGGGTCAGAAATCGCCAGCACCGTTTCACGCTTCAGCTCGGCACTGCGTCATTGCCTCGTCCCCGCTATTCCCCTCCGTAGCGGCCCCTCCACCCGGCGTTGAGGCCGTGGATGCGTCAAAGTCAACCCGCTCTCGCTCCTCGCGCTCGGCATAATCCTTGATTAGGTCGGCCGTCTCTCAACTCGAGCCGCAATTCTTGGAAACCCTGGAATCTCACCCATCAACATGGACACATTATTGTAAGCTGGTCTTTTCCTTGTGTGGATCATGGGCAATCTGTCTACTTTGCCCCACGAATCCTTGTCCAGATCCTCCCATTATTCCAATACCCGTCGGCAAGTGCTATCCTGGCTTTACTGCTTCTTCCCTCACGTTATGCTCAGTATACCAAGCCTGGCATAAAGACCTCAGTCAGTCCCAAAGAGTCTCAGATCCTGGGAACCCCAATGGGTTGGCGAATATGCCTCTCGTCTGGTTGTGTTCTCCTAAAAGGAAGACTTACATGCCGAAGACTTTGTCAACTCTCTGCAATAACTCAAGTGGATTGATTAAGAGGGTATGCAATAACAGAGCTCCCCTGGACGCCACCAAGACGGACTGGAAAACAACATTCAATACGAATAGGAGGAGAGGGATACACTGGCAAATGCAATATCAACTTCTACAACAGAGACTACTTTGCTGTCAAAATGTTGTCTCAAAAGGCTATGAGAACTACGTACTGAAGCATTTTGGTGTTGCCGGTGATTTGTGTAGTCCCTGGGTGCCTTCTTGCTAGGTTCACTGGAACATCGGCTTTTCGTAAAGTGTCAATGAAATGGCGGTCTGTCAGAAACTCCGACGCGGGCGCAGCACGCCTGATCATCTTGACACGGAGAACAAGGCCTCAGAGTTCTGAGCACGCCATCTCCATCACGTCTTTGACATAAACTCCACACTCTTCACCATCCAGCTTCTCCTGCATCTCCATGTCAAGCCATCTCTCATGAAGGCATCCTTAATGCTCAGCGCCATATCATTCACTCGCCCCCTGTTTGTCATTACTTACTTCATAAAATCCTGGTGTCGGAATACACTCCAAGCAACACAGAACTTTGGTTTTCTCATTGTTGCTGGTTCGGACCCGATAATCTTGCGACTAAGGCCAGCGTTAGCGAAGTTGACTTCTATTAACTTTATTTTTCAAACCAGAACCGCTGAGATCGCGGCCAACGCCCCCCGATATCGTCGCAAAAGCTCGACTTTTATCGACGGTATCCATGATGTCCCCGAAGACCAGGATATGGCTCCGGCCCAACTCTACAGCACCATGTCTGGTCGCCTGTTCCACTCGGGTCGCATAGCCATCGTCATGGTTGGCCTCCCTGCCCGCGGAAAGACGTAGGTTTCAATGAAGGGTGAAGAAGAGCGTCGGCTAACAATCTCATAGTCATATTTGCGTGTCCATGGCACGCTACCTTGGCTGGTGAGTGACTCTTTATAGAGCCCAAGAGAAATAGTTGCTAAAACGTGACACAGGCTGGGAGTCAAGACGCGTATCTTTCATCTTGGGGATTACCGCCGGGCAACAGTCGGCAAGGGTGGCATCGTCCCCGAGGACTACTTTTTCCCCGACGCTTCTCCTCAGTCTGTCATTTTGCGACAGAAGATCCTCAAGAAGTGCCGCGAGGACATCTACGCTTGGCTTAACCACGAGAATGGCCAAGTTGCCATTTACGACGCCGTCAACCCCACCGCCGCAGGTCGTCGTGCGTTGGCCAAGGAGCTTGCAAAGCATGACGTTCAGGTCAGCATCGTCCGTCTTCTCAGTTGGGTAGCTTCCGCTGACTCCATCAGACCCTGTTCATCGAGTCCTTCGTCGATGACGAGGCCATCCTGCGCGAAAACGCACGCAACGTCAAGATCTCATCACCTGACGTAAGTCCGAACCCATAGCTCCCTTCCAACAGTACCTAATGAAACCCAGTTCGCCGGCATGGACCCCGACGAGGCAGCCAAGCTTTACCTTCGTCGCATCGACATGAAGATTCCCGTCTTCGAGACGATGGACGAGAAAGAGCTTAACTACATCAAGATGATCAACGCCGGCCAGAAGTTCTTCTACAACAACGTCTCCTTCAACTACCTCTCACACCGCATCGTCTTCTACCTCACCAACCTGCACATCAAGTCCCGCACCACCTACTTCGTCCGCGCCGGCGTGACCACCGAGGAGGACTCGTACAGGGCCGACGCTCCCCTCTCCGAGCAAGGCATGGCCTACGCGGCCCGCATGTCCGAGACCCTTCTCAAGCACCGTGAGCAGGAGCGCACCGCGCTCATCGAGAAAGGCGGCACCTCGGTGCCCCTCCGACCCCTGTCCGTCTGGACCTCCACCCGCCGCCGCACCGTGCAGACAGCCGATTACCTCAAGAACAAGGGCTTCAAGGTCCGCCAGCGTTCGCAGATGAGCCAGATCAACCCCGGCGTCTGCGAGAAGATGTCAGAGCGTGCGATCCGCCACATCTACCCCGAGGAGGTCGAAAAACACGATCTCGATCCTTACCACCACAGATATCCTCGCGCCGAGGTAAAAACAAAAAAAGCTTCCCCTTTCCCCCTTCCTACACACCCTCTGTGAAAAGTCCAAACTAACCGTGACTTAGTCCTATCATGACCTCGCCGTCCGCCTTGAGCCAATCATCCTCGAGCTCGAGCGCGAGCAGAGCGACCTCCTCATCATCGCGCACGAGTCCGTCCTCCGCGTTCTTTACGCCTACCTCATGCACTGCGCCACCATGGACATCCCGACACTCAAGTTCCCCCGCGACGAAATCATCGAGATCATTCCCGCCGCGTACCAGAACGAGGCCAAGCGCATCCACATCCCCGGCATCGACCCCAAGATCACCCCCGGCTCCCCCGAAGACATCCGCATCCCCGTTCCGGGTGGTAGCGGACCCGCCAGTGGTAACATGTCGCCGATACCCGGCCTGTCGTCTCCTCCCACCGAGACGGTCGAGCGGCCACCTGAGAAGGTCATCAACAAGGCGGCGGAAATGGTTGCCGATCGCCAGAACGATGAGGACTAGACTGTGGTGTAGCGGCTCAGACCCTTCCTGAAGGGTATGCCAATGAGGGGAGTTGGACTTCTTGCCGCAACTAGGCAGGGACTTTTGTGCTTTCGGTCTCTCCCAGCGGTACCCAGCGGGACAAATCACTACGACTGTAATCAGCACCGCTTGAACACATATCCCGACTTGCTAGGCACATGGAATCGTTTGAGTGATTACTGAGTCATCACATTATTATTATCCTATGGTCCCTCCTCACCGTCATATGGAGTCCGAGACTTCCCTTCGTGTTTCTCAGTGGTATCCCACTTTTTGAGAACTCAATAAACGCTACCCTACAACGCACATCCACCAGTGCAATGCAACGTCGTGCGCGTCAAACAACCCAAGCATCTGCCAATTCTAACGCACCAAACTCCTCGCTAACCCGGAGTCGAGAAAAGCCCTACATCAATCCATCCCAGGAATAGACGTCCTGTTACTAGGGGACGATTCCGTTGACCCATAATTCAGGGGCTGGTCTCCCGTGCCTTCTGTCGTATCGTGCCATTACATGACTGCGCATTCCCGTTCCGGCTCACCGTCCTTATTCTTCTTCTCCTTGGACTTGCCTCTTTTGTTGTTGTGATGCTTGTTATGGTGTTCTCCGGATTTCCTCTCCTTCGACTCCTTAGAGTCCTTCGAGTCTTGCCTGTCACCTTCAGCAACCGGGGTCGGTTCTGGCGCGACGTCCTCGACAAATTGCTCTTCTGTTACTGGGTCAGGCAGTGGAGCGCTGACTGACGAAGCTAGCGTATTGCCGTTGGCCGGTTCTCGCAGCGGTTCTTTGCTTGGTCGCATCAGTCCTCCAAACCGCGTCAAAGTGAGACTGATGCGTCCCTCGCCAGCTTGGCTCGTAGGTCTGCTCTTCGTCTTCGCAGTGAAACGAGCAGCTGCCCGAGACAGACGCTGCGCCGTCGTCTCTTCATTTGGCGTGAGCGCCGGAGAAATAGCCTCTGGGGTGATTGCAGGTGTACCCAAAGTGGAATCCGTGAAAGTGACGCTGCCTCGGCGAGAGTCTTTGAACCCTAGCCCGTAAGGCTCTTCGTCCAAGCTCAGCCGGGCGGGCCGCTCAAGCTCGGATGAGAACCGAATACTTGGAGCCTTGGGTGGTGAGATTGATGTGTTCTCGAAGTAATCGCTCTTTGAAGACGGAACACCAGAGTTGGTAGCGTCCGGAGGGTTGGGCGTCGTTGGCATGTTGATGCTGACCTTAGATTCGTTGTACGATGGTGGCTCGGTCTCCGTCTCTTCGGTTGACGCTACTTCGACCATGGGTACGATCTGGTAAAATAGCAGGTAAGGCATCTCGTCCTTGAGTGCTTGCCTGATATCATCCACATACGTCACCCTGCTTTCGACGTTTAGGTCGTCGAATTTGACCCACTGTGCTTCTTCGTAGTCGGGAGGTGGATCCAAGTCATGCCGTCTGTTGTCTGTGAGAAGCTTGGGCGCAACTCGCGCGAACGAGATGTAGTGCCCGCTGTAGAGCGAGTCACCGCGATGGCAGACCACTGATTGAAGGACCAGTTTATACTCCATGCTGAACCCGTTCGGGTCCTCCTCCAACTGTGCATCTCCGGCAAGCATGAAATGGGGCAGTCTGAGACTGTCTGGAATATCGATGAACGTATTATGGCGCTGAGGCAAACCCGAAGCCGTCATCATGTATCGCTTTAGGCAGATTCCAACAACAGGTCTCTGATTGAAGTTCATGGCCACCTCCATGTCATTCTTCGGTTCCTTGTTACCGGCCGCGTGCCACGGAATTAACCTAAAAAACTGCCAGGCAGGAATAGTAACGGCCTTAACCACGGTTGAACTTGTTCGTCGTGCTTTTTCCAGCATGCTGGACTTGTCGGACTCTGCTGGTTCCTTCTCTTCCAGTACGACCCGCTGGATGACACTAGTTGAGCGGTGTCTTGGAGCAGGACGCGACGAACTGCTCGGCGACTCGGGTGCGCCGTTTGGCGCCTGGGAAGCCGTCCATCGCCGTTCGAGAGCTGGTGAAAGCTGCAGGGGAGACGAGCTCAGGATGTCCGATGCCTCGAAATCCGTACTACCCTCTGGTGTCACCAAGCGAATGGTATTCTTACTTGGGGTAGAATGCGTTGCAAGCTCTTTCTTCTCGTCGTGGCTGTCTCTCAGCACGTCCACCTGTGTGTTGAAGTATTCTTCCAAACAGTCTTCCAATCGAATGCCCTTTCCGTCGGGATCTGGAGGCACGGCCAAGTTCAATAATCTTTCGTAGACAAGCTTGTGATCGTCCTCGTCGTTTTTCCCGTGGTGAAAGAGGTCGACCTGTAACTGCAAAAGGGGAAGCTGGAGGGTCTCGGTGACGAATGCAAAGGCTTCGGAGGTGTCTTGTTGCTCTAGCAGCTTGGCATCGCTCCAACCACAGTCGGCGAGGGCATCCTGGATGAGTTTCGTCTGATTTAGTCAGTAGCAGGAATGAGACAGAAGAATACAGGGTCATCCTCACCATATCGGTGTGAATCATTTTCCCGCTTCTCAACATGTTCACCCACAGGCGCAGTAGGGTGACTAGTCTACGTCTAGGCTCGTCCGCGAAGTCGTTCTTCAGCATGCATTCGAAGGCGTCTAGCTTGGCGAACATGGCAAACAGGAGGGAGTCGAGGTAACAGGTGACGTTGCCTCTGTTCTCTGCACCGACCATCTCGATCTGCGGGTTGTAATGCGTAATCTTCCCAGCCATAGCCTTGCATTGCATCTTGATGAATTCGACAGTCTTTTCGACATCGCCTTCGGCAAACTTGCTGTTGAGCGAGTCTCGAATGTGTTCCTCGGAAACGTCTGTGATGTTGGCATCGGCGAGCTGTTGCGTTATCTCCTCGATCTGTCACCGGTTAGAGGAAACCTGAATGTTGTAGGATCGCAAACCAAAGTACCTTGTCCAATTCTTTCTCCTTGAGTTCCTCGTCATTTTGTTCTCGTCGGGCGGCGTCGCCCTTAAACAGCGACCTGAAGGCTTCGGCTGAAAGTGGACGGCTCTGAGTTGGAGGTATTAGCAAATTGACCTCCACTCCGGCCAGACAGAACAACAACAGCGTGTGAATGTATGCAAGGGCAAGAGTCATAAACTCACTTTGTGGCCGGGCTCGGAGGACTTGCTCCTGCGATGGGCGCCATTCCTGTCCCGCAGGCTGAGAAACTTCTTGCCCTTCATGGTCGGAAGTCGGGTTCGTTGTAGAAGAGAAGGGGTGGATGGTTGAAGCCGGAGAGGCTACTTGACAAAAGCAGTCGTCTCAGCGGTCAGGAACCATTGTCAGGTCGAAATCGCAACCCCATCAGCCAGCAATATGGGAGGAGGAGTGGGGAGCAGTGTTTAGAATGAAGAATGCAGTGTGTAAGGTATGGAGGGGCTCTGGCGCGTCTCGGCGGGGCAGATTTTGCAGTCGCAAAGGACGGGGGGTGGTTTGGACGATCTAGGCCTGGACTTTTCGATGTGAGCTGCAAAACGGCGGGCGGTACAGCAGTGTTGTTGCTGTATGGATGTGCAGAGCACTGCAGAGCGAATGGGCGCAAGCCGGTCTGTTATGAGGTATCGAAGGATAGTTGCTTTGGGAGGTATCTGCAGGACGACGGGAAGGATGAGTTCGGAGGAAAGCGAGAAAATATGTTATGGTGCAAGGTCGACACGGGGGGATAGCTGGGATAGCTGAAGCAATTAAGGTAGCGTCCAGTAGGCGAGCCGGGGGCAGATTTCTGGGTCACAAAATTTCGGGGTCCAGAGTGAGGGCCTTTGCCTGGCAGGGGGTGGTCTGGTGGAGTCGCCCAGTGAACCAGGTACCCCCCCATGGCAAACCTGGAAGCTTGAGGTGGGTGCAACAGTACTTTCAGCCGCTAAAAAGCTCTTCTCATGGGCACCTGGTGCCCCCTGCGGACTTTCCCGTCAGTTGACTTTGGGACTGCCTCCGTCCAGCTGGGGAGTGCCTTGTCCACTCGTGGCGGCGACGGCGAGGCGGACGATGTTCTGAATCTGAATACGACTTTTCTCGTCCGTCTAGGAATGACCGTGACCCCGAGAAGCTTACCAACAGCAACATGTGTAGCTGTTCTATGTCAGAATACGACTTGGCAGATGAACAACCAGAATGTTCTGTGTCTTTTCGGTACGGCGTCCCCTGCATCTGACCCCCCGCCCAACTGAGGGTGACCAATCTCCAAACTATGAATAAGAGTTGCCTGCCCCAACATCCAACATTCACGCGAGGTGACACACGTAACGCCTGTCTACCGTGGAAGCGCCATCCAAAAGAGACCACGACTTCCGAGTTCCTTTGATGAAAGTGGCAATTCATCCATCATATCAATCGCAGGTCATTCGATCCCCTGTCCTAGAACCGAACACTGATTGGGAGCCCATGGTTGGCGTTGATTAATTTAATTTACAGAGACAGAGACAGAGACAGAGAGAGAGAGAGAGAGAGGAGGGGAGGTAAAACAAAAAAATAGGCCAACTTCTGCTGAACAGAGGTCTCTCGCTCTTGTTTCGCGAGGCCTTGTAGATGGCAGCGATGATACCCGCATCCCTTGCGTGTGCAGATCCAACCTCACGGTTCCATGGCCCATGCTCCGAGTTTCAACAATCCCCGCCTGGGGACTTGATCAACAATCCCCGACAACGCTGTAGCCCGTTTGGAAGAACAGACAAATAGCTAGAATAGAATAGAAAACTATTTATCTCGCGCTTCTTACTCACCCTCTAGCAGCCACTCCAGAGGCTTAACTCAAACCTAGCACATGCCACGATGCCAACAGCTCTGTCTTTCGACTTAGCTCTCGGCTAATTCATCGCCCGCAGCCTCCTCCTCAAAGACTTTATGGCGTAATCTGTCACTGACAGGCTCCGCGTGGGTTGTCGCTTCGACGTTGTTGTGTCACTAATACTTTCGAATCCGAAGAGATGCACTCCGCCTAAACCGCATGTGTTCGTTTTCGTGTCCACCTTCGGCATAATCAGGCAACCTGCATTGTAGAGAGCGCGCTTCCCATCATCGAGATGCACAATGCCCATCTTTCCCATCCCCGTCCCATATTTTCCCTTTAGTTGATCTCGTGTGTCTGTGTGTGGTTTGTCCGAGTGCTGCTTGGCGTGCTCCCTTCACCCTGTCAGCTCTGAATAGCGGAAGACATGCTCCTCGCGCGCTTGCAAATGCGTCGCTGACCCGTGCGACTGGTGTCTTTCCCTCTTCAGCTGAGGCCGCATCATGGCTGCTACGTAATCGGATGGCATGGGCGAGAGAATCCGCTCCTGCAGAGAGGATCTTCGGCGTCTCGCTAGCATCCGATGCTCAAGTGAAAGGATGACAGACAAACCGGCAGCGGCTTGACGGCAAATGACGACAGTACACCACCTCCCACCAGGTCGAAGGCCCGAAAGTCCGCCGCGGCCGCAAACCCCACTAGTTGGATGCTGCTGCACTCCCGTCCGATAATGTGACGAGGTCTTTGGCGTTGGTAGCGTGGAAACAGTAGATGCCTGACATCCCAGGCTTCAAGAGGTAGAACGATCAAGCCACGTCACATTTCTTGTGCAGGCGTGCCGATGCCTTGAGGCTGGTGCTTGTAAATAGTCCCATAATAAATCGTTCAGCCACAAGTGGCACGGACGGCTTTCAACATTTTGAAGTTGAAATTTCCAATATCGCGACCGGCCCTTGTAGACGGGGCGAGGTGCGCGACAATAGAGACGATAAGTCATGGCCACACTACGAGAAAGCTGCCGTCTAGCCCGGGCTATCTGCAGACAGCGCTCGCCATGGCAATTGACGCCCGTCGTTGTCCAGCGATGCGCTTCCACTAAAGCTGGCAATGTCCCTCCTGAGCTGGCTGACCTCGAGCCTGGCTCGTCCCTCGGCGCCCCAGGACCCGACGAGGCTGCGGTGAAGTCTTGGAACACGGCGAAGCGTATCTCTGAAAGGCCGCAACAACTTCCGGGAAAAAGGTTCGTTCTCTATGCTCTCCAGCCAAGGTGGAGCTAGTCGACTGACACGCCATGGAACAGATACGAATTCCATCCACCAAAGTTCAATCGCGGCCCTTTGCACCCAGTTCAATCACCGACCTCCTCCGACCCGACGGCACGAGACTTTGTTCCCGGACCATTCAACCTGCCCCGACTGCGCCAGACCTACGATGCCACCGTCGCTGCCGACCTGTTGACCATGACATACCTCCACAAACCCCCCGGAACCCCAGACCCTCCGGTGCGCGAGCGGTTACGTGAGTGGGACGACTCCTCACCGTACAACATCAACCGTCCTCGCCGCGGGCCCAGAGGTGGAAGCAAGCTCGACTTGCTCGAGAAGAACATCAATTGGCGCAACATCCCCCAGATCAAGGCCATCTCGCTACACTCCTACATGCCGATGAACAGCAAGACCCCAGGCACCCTCAACGTCGCGCGGTCAGTGATCCAGTCCATCAGCGGGAACTGCCCGGAGATCACCGAGGTCAAGAGCAACGTCATCCAGTGGAAGATCCGCAAGGGCGACAAGGCCGGTGTCAAGACGACCATATACGGCAACCAGGCCCTCGAGTTTCTCGACAAGCTCATCACTCTCGTCCTGCCCAAGATCAAGGACTGGCCCGGCGTCAGCGCGACCACTGGTGACGCCAACGGCAACCTGGCCATAGGTTTGAAGCCCGATGACCTGGCCTGGTTCCCGGAACTCCAGGTTAACTACGACATGTACCCTGCCAGGGTGAGTTGAGTTTGGCTGCCTGCAATCTGTGTTGCCTTGCTGACGAAACCACGTAGCTCCTCCCAGGTTGCCATATTTACATTCAGACGACTGCCACATCGAACCGCCAAGCCAGGCTGCTGCTCCAGGCGCTTGGCCTTCCTTTCCACGGAAAGTTCAGGGATTAAGCAGCAGCAGGGCAGAGAGCGGATGCCACAAAAATGTACAATACCAATTCATTAGAAGGCTTGTAGATGCACTTGTACAATCAGGACTACCACCTCACGCAAATCAGTGTCAAGTGCAGCTTTGAAGAAACCCATGATCTGTTCGCACTAGCGATCATCTAATCCTATATCC
This sequence comes from Colletotrichum sansevieriae, assembly GCA_026260285.1. Lineage (NCBI taxonomy): Eukaryota > Fungi > Ascomycota > Sordariomycetes > Glomerellales > Glomerellaceae > Colletotrichum > Colletotrichum sansevieriae. The sequence goes on from JAOQIF010000431.1 coordinate 40,655, forward strand.
CTTTTGTTAGTCGTCCTTTGCGTGGAATATCCTCATGAAATACCGACCGCCCCAACGCCGTCCATGCAAGTCATTACCAGTCCCTCTAATGCCTTGTCGTTTACAACTCATGCCTTGATCTTCGCTCGCAGCTCGTCCATGACCTTGTCAATCTCCTCCATGTTCACGGCATCGACCTTGCCAGAGCGGAAGCCCTTTTTGGCCAGATCGTCGGTGAATGCATCCATGGCAGGCTGGTAATTCCGTACGGCGGAGCTAAGAGCGTAGAGGGCCTTCCTCCGTACAGCTTCTTTCTCTTCCTCCTTGGTAGCAAGTGTGACGAGAGCAGGGATACCGGCCTCGCCCATGGCAAGGAGGCGCTCTTGGCTTGGCTGGTTGTTTTGAACGGCAGTACCGACGCACCAAGCGGCCATGCGGCGGATCTCGTGCTCGTCGTGAGCAAGACAGCTGAGGAGTGGGGTCCACAGGGCGAGGTTCGTCATGTTGTTGGCGTTGTCGAGGCCCTCAATAAGCTGCTCGAAGTTGTCAAAGGCAGTGATCTTGGTCTCGAGAGTCACCTCGGGGTCTGTCGAGGTGATGACGTCCATAGATGCCTTCATGAGCTCGGCATCGCTGGGGCCGCCGCCGAAAAGAGCCGCGATGGCTTCGGGGTTGAGGTTTGTGGCAGGAGCGGCAGCGGCAGGACCAGTCCCGCCATTTTGCCCGGTTTCTTGGTTCTCAATGCTCCATTTGAGGAGCTCGTTGAGGTTCTTATCCATGTCGTAGAGTGTGGTGGACTTTTTGATCCGATGTGTTTGCGATCAAAGTCTGGTGGTTCTTGACAACGTCGTGTGGACTATCAACTGAGTTTTATGTTTCAGGGGTATGTGAGTTATTGTTGATAAACGATATCAAGTTTCAAGGACCTCTTTCACTTTCACTGACAGTTTCATCAACGCTTCAATCCTTCTCCATAAACAGGCGCCCTTGGCTACACAGATTTGTTGCCCTTTTCTGGAACCTTCAAGAAGCTTTCTTGTCCCTAAGCGGTTTAGCTTCGATCTCACGTGAGAGCCCTGATCAGGGCCAGCTCAGTGCACGTTTATGCAGAATGGCGATTGAAACTTGGGCATAAAACACGACGTCCGCAGCATTGGAACCACTACCAATGGTCGCAGCACAAGGTCGGATCACCAAACGTGCTGAGTAGTCAATTCCCACCTGCCAGTCATGATTGAGGTTGTATTGAAACTCTGGAGTTCCTATTTTCGTCCTGTCGAGGGATGACTGTGAATTACTGATTCTCTCCGGTGGTTAGTGAAGAACCAAAAGAAGTTCCAGCTGCCCCACCATTGAAAGTGAATAGGTGCCCCTCATTGCCGCTTTAAGATATACTATGCATAGGAAGCTTCCTAAGCTAGTTGCCAGAACATGGCAGCGCACTGCAACGCGCTGACAGCTGGGCAACGATGAAGTCACCCAACGCTCGCATTGAGCAGCAAACTATTGGTTAGGTTGCATCGAAGTATGCTTCCAAGACCAGGCTCGTCTCTCTTCAGCCTTGCGTCTTGACTACTGAGTTGATTTCTCTACTTACACACTGGTCTCTTTTACGCCCTGCTTCAGAAGCAGTAGGAAACAGGCATGGCGTATCCTTATGCAGACGGAAGATGACAAGTTGACAAGTAATTGTACGCGGAGCCCGATTAACGGCGACACCGGCCAACATCCCAAGGCTCAGCCTCACTGGGGACGTAGTTTACCCACTCGCATTGTTTTTCTCTCGTTGGAAATCTCCCATAATGCTCGAGGCACCGATTGGGTGTATTCACACACGTAGCGAAGGCCAGGACGAGCTCGACGCAGCAGAACGAGACACGGGGCACGAGGCTGGTTGCCATGCCAGTGGCTTGCAGACTGGCATCTCGGACCCCAGGCTTCGTTCCCGCAAAACTCTCCCGTACGCGGGTCTTCAATTTGGACCGTCAGAGCCGCGCGACCCCCCCTTGAGTGTACGGCCCTTGCAGATGACAGGGCCTTCGGCGTCGGAGCCGGTGCCTTTGCAGGTGCTACCTAGATTGTGATGTGCCATTACCGCATTTGCGTTGTGCTTAGGCCAGCGGATGACAGTATGTGAAGGGCGCGGATGCTCTGCAAGACGAAAATAGAAGATGCCTGCTTGGCACTTCCGCCAAACCCTCTGAAACTGATGGGAGGGATGACGTACGACTCGGACGCGGAGGGACGGAAGGGTGCTTTGTTAACCAAGCGGCGGCAGCGGGAATCTTGTTGAGTCTCACGTGGGCGTCGAGGAGCGGTCCCCGTACTTGGTAACCTTTTTGCGGTCCCCGTACCACAGTGAACGAGCAGATGAGATGGACCCGCGAGACTGTGCCGCTACCTCCTCTACCCTGGCCGGTCGCTCTCTGGCGAGATGGTCTTGTCCGAGCTCTTCCCACGCTCCCATGTTCTGGCCTGGGTTAACCTTGCATTTTTATCAGGCGGTAGCGTGCGAGCAGACGGTCGGTGTGGGAATGCCCTTGAAGATATTAGGTGTGCCACAGTCGCGGAAAGGGAGTGGCACTGTGATACGGTCGTGGCTTTGGCGGTCTCGATTGGCCCGTGGTCGTGGCCATGGTTCCGGCCGTGGCCATGGTTCCGGCCGTGGCCTTGGCCGTGGAGGAGAGAGTGAGAGAGAGCCTCACCGTCGCTTTCAAGCTGCCTGAACAGCTAGTCAGGTAGTTACGGCGAAGGTGACGAATGCTCCTCGCCGCCAGCGTAGTAATTGCGCTGCCTGATCATGAGAGTTGGTAATAAGATGAAGGGGCTTTGACTGTGACGGCTTGTCCCTCAGAAGGTAATAAAACGACTGAGAGATTCCGCAGAAGAAAACGAAGAGGCGGTACAGCAAACTCCTGGCAATTGAATCTCCAATTCGCAACATCGTCGATTTCTTGCTCTCCTCCAGCCACCCAGCTGATTCCAACTCCTCCGACGGCGCAGCCCGGACGAAAGAGCACGACACAGATACTTTCAAAGCGGGCAGACTTACCTATCATCGTCGCTTTCCTGTCTGCATCTAGCGGCGGGGTGCTCCTGCCTCTGCCACCGCCTGCCTTCCTCCCCGTACCCCACCACACTACTTGCCCGGTTCGAGCACTGAGCAGCAGCACGCTTAGCAGAGCAGAAGCACGGACCTCAGAGTCTCGATTAAAGCGGCAACTTAATCTCCTGGGGAAGGCTGCTGCTTTGTGCCACCTGTACAGTGCACTTCCTCTCCGCTGCTCTCTTGCCTATCCAAATCCACCTCTGCCCGCCATTTGCTCACCCACAAGTCGGGTTAGGTCTCCTTTTGACATCCACGCCAGCGCAGCAGAGCCAGCCAACGATACCTCAGCAGCACCGCTCCGCGCACCGCTCCCCAAACCACCTACGCTCACCGCACTCGCTCACACTGTGCCTGCCATTCCCACTCTTCTCCTTCTTACCCCCTCCTCCACCCAAACTCGACTACCTCACATCTTCCCGTAACCTTTCTAACTTTCGACCTCACCATCCATCGACGTACTCTCCCAAGTTCTCTGCCATCCGCACAGGACTTTGCCAGTTCCATCTCTCTCGCACGATTCCGGAATCGAGTGAGCTTCTCTTGTTATCAATTTCTACTCTATTTCCCCTGTCTTAACGACCACGTAATTCACAATGGAAGGTAAGTGACGCCATTCCGTTTGCCAGCTCGACAGGCCCCCGACACGATCGATGCCTTCGCCTCCGAACCTGGTCGCGATGCCCGCCGTCCGTCGTATATCATATGCCTCTCGTTCTCATCACTGACATTTATTCGTACTACAGAGGAGGTCGCTGCCCTCGTTATTGACAATGGGTAAGATTCCTCCCGCCGCCTCACCGACCATTCCGCCTTCTGGGCCTCGGAAGGATTTGGCCAACAGTCAGACCTATCGACAACCCATTGGCACACCATCCACGAAAACAACACTCATCACGATGAACATCGCTCTAACCAGGGTCTAGTTCGGGTATGTGCAAGGCCGGTTTCGCCGGTGACGATGCGCCCCGTGCTGTCTTCCGTAAGTTTTCCCATTCGCAGACCGCAATCTGCCCCTGAAAGGGCAATCAGCTCTTGTGGTCTTCCACCGAAGGACAAATGAGTTCTGACCACGTTTTAGCCTCTATTGTCGGTCGCCCTCGCCACCATGGGTATGTTTCCCTCCGTGATCGTTACGGCAATCCCACCCTCGGCGCTGCCGCCTAACATGTGAACAGTATCATGATTGGTATGGGCCAGAAGGACTCGTACGTCGGTGACGAGGCACAGTCGAAGCGTGGTATCTTGACGCTGCGCTACCCCATCGAGCACGGTGTCGTCACCAACTGGGATGACATGGAGAAGATTTGGCACCACACCTTCTATAACGAGCTCCGTGTCGCCCCCGAGGAGCACCCCGTTTTGTTGACTGAGGCCCCCATCAACCCCAAGTCCAACAGAGAGAAGATGACCCAGATTGTCTTCGAGACCTTCAACGCACCCGCTTTCTACGTCTCTATCCAGGCCGTCTTGTCCCTGTACGCCTCCGGTCGTACCACTGGTATCGTTCTCGACTCCGGTGATGGTGTCACCCACGTCGTCCCCATCTACGAGGGTTTCGCTCTTCCCCAGGCCATTGCTCGTGTCGACATGGCTGGTCGTGATTTGACCGACTACCTCATGAAGATTCTTGCCGAGCGCGGCTACAGCTTCTCCACCACCGCCGAGCGTGAAATCGTTCGTGACATCAAGGAGAAGCTCTGCTACGTTGCCCTCGACTTCGAGCAGGAGCTCCAGACCGCTTCACAGAGCTCCAGCTTGGAGAAGTCCTACGAGCTTCCCGACGGACAGGTTATCACCATCGGCAACGAGCGTTTCCGTGCTCCTGAGGCTCTGTTTGCTCCCTCCGTCCTGGGTCTTGAGTCTGGTGGTATCCACGTCACCGTCTTCAACTCCATCATGAAGTCCGATGTCGATGTCCGTAAGGACCTGTACGGCAACATTGTCATGGTATGTGTTTTGGAGCCTTCAATCGGAAGTCCAGCAAGCTAACGAATCCAGTCTGGTGGTACCACCATGTACCCCGGTCTCTCCGACCGTATGCAAAAGGAGATCACTTCTCTTGCTCCTTCGTCCATGAAGGTCAAGATCATTGCTCCCCCCGAGCGCAAGTACTCCGTCTGGATCGGTGGTTCCATTTTGGCTTCCCTGTCTACCTTCCAGCAGATGTGGATCTCCAAGCAGGAGTACGACGAGAGCGGTCCCTCCATTGTTCACCGCAAGTGCTTCTAAGGTAAACTCAACATATCCCAGTAAGCTCGGCGATCGAATACTGATCACTTCACAGCGAATTGCTTCTCGAATCACAATCTCACCCCTCCGAAAGCACTTCGATCCCAAAGAGGTCACGAGCGGTGCAAGGTCTCTCCGGCGTTGCATGTATCGCATTAGGGTCTCATATTGGCGAAAAGTTGGTGACATGATCAAGAAGTTTGGGTCGACCCTTCTTCCGAAAGATTTGGTCCTTGTTTTGTTGCAGGGTGCGCGTGGGCGCGTATAGGGGCGGACACGTCTACACCTGAGGTCGATCATACAATACACTTTGCTTATAGTTCCCGCGCTTTGCCCAATAGTCGCTCAGTGATTTTCGTGTTACGTATTTGTTTGCTAGCACCCCATAGACAGAGACGAAGTGGTGAGGCAGGGGTATATGTAATCCGATGCTAGCTTTAACGTACTAGCACGACGGCTGGGCCCTACGGTTTGACGTCGGCGGTCGGGGCGTCCGTCCGTTCTTCCACGGGCGGTTCTACGGCTTCTGTGTCCGCTGCAGAAACCTCAGCTTTGGTAATTCGGTCACTGCTTTCCACTGCTTCGGCGCTTCCTTCCTCTAGCTTGCGGTATTTCCTCTTGCTCTTCTTCGCCGCACTGGCTGCCTTTTTACGCTTCTCGTTCCCAACAATGGCCGAACGGCTTTGATCCCCATTGCGTATGTCATCGAGCTTCTGAGCTAAGATCTCGCGGGCAATCTTGCGGTTTTGGGATCGTGAACGGGTGGCTTGAGATTTGACAACGACACCAGTGGGGATGTGTTTGAGCTGCACAGCCGAACTTGTCTTGTTCTGCAAGGATGGGTTTGTCAGTCGCGGGTCAGGCAAGTTGGTCGCATTCGAGAAGAACGGGAGAAGAGGTTTCTGACTAAGGAATGTACTCACAATCTTCTGCCCACCCGGCCCACTGCCCTTCAGATACGACTCCTCTATCTCATCGTCTGGGGGCGGTTTGGGCCGTGGTGGCATCTCGTGCTTCTTCAGCGCGGCAGCGGGTGACGCGCTGAAGCGAGCGACAAGAGCGGTAGCCAAAGTCGTCCTGGACAACAAGAAGTTCCCGCCGCGCATGAGGCCATTGGCGCTCGCATTGCGGGCTATGGATAAGACGAACGTTAAAGGTAGAGGGGGAGGCATCGCGTGCGCCGGGCCATCGTCCGTGAGTTGGGATACGGTTTCGAGATGGGCTGTGAGTAAGGCGCGCTGGACCCCAGGCGGCACCTCAGTGCTTGTGACGATGTGAACAATATGCCAGCCGCTGACCAGCTGTTGGGCATAGAGATGGGCCCGCTATCCTCGCACAGCCAATCAGCGGCGTTTATTTTGGCCTGGTTTCTCTTTCTCTCTCCCCTCTTCTCCACTATTGGTTCGCTGGCGGTGTGGGCTGCTTCTCTCCTGCGGCTGCGGATCGGCCGGTTCAGCGGTGCCAGTGCCGCAGTCTATGTCGAGTGGGCCCTGGGCAATTTCACTGATAAGATTTGGACGGAACTTCTCTCCCCTCCCGCCGCGACCGGTGTGGTGCGAAGTCATTTGTTCATCCTCCTTTTCCACCTACGCAACCTCGATCTTCTTGAATTCCCTTGTCGACGGCGTCACGACAGGTTTATTGTCCCCTTTTAGACTTTTTTCCTGTGTTTTCCTTTGAGAAACATCTGGCACTAAACAAATCTTCCCACTGTCTCCTGACATCAAACCGAACTCGTCGAAACAAATCAAGAATCCGAGAGCGCGCGCGAAAACCCGTTACACGAACTTGAACCACCCTCCCCGCGAGTAACGAGAGCATCATGTCCGCAATCCAGGCATTCAGCAAGTGGCTGCACTTGAAGCAATACCAGATCGAGGTCACTTTCAGCGTGTACATTTTCACGCCACTCGAAAAGTTCATCTTCTGTATGTCGCTCTCGTGAATTTTCTGCAAAAGCCCTCCAAACCCCTTTTCCCACATGTCATGCCTATCGAATGATGATCCGGATCCGCTAACGATGGGCTTTGCGCGCGCGCGACACAGACACGTTCCTCTTCCTCCTCAGCAGCCTGACCATCATCGCGACCGTCTTGTACCTCCCCCAGCACATCGCCTTCATCGCCAACCGCGCCTGGTTCTACATGCATGGCGACCCGATCGACGCCGTCGTCGCCGCTGTGGAGGTGACCAAGGCCGCGGTCGAGAGCTTGATGTCCGAGACGACGACCACGGCTGCCGCTTCTTTGGCTCAGGAGACGGCCGACATAGTCAAGGAGCTGTGATTTGGGCCCTCGCCTCAAGCCACCAATTAACCCCCATAATGTCGACAAATGGAACACGAAGTCATGGGATGTGTGCGAGAGAGAGAGAGAGAGAGAGACGAGGAGGAAAGGTATTTAATAGGGGCACTTGGCTGGACGTCCGATGAAGAGCTCGAAGGGCGTGTAGGCGGGTTTAGTCGTGTGCTTGTGTGTGCGGGGCGTTTTGGGGTTTCGTTATGTTCCGGCTGGAGGATGGTACCTTTTTCATGTATACATCGTGCATGCGGCAACGCATGTCTAATCATACCCTCATACATAGATCTGAAATGGACATGGCTCCTCCACGCCAGGGGTTCATCGGTTCAATCGCTTGCTGGCTTAGGTGTGCCTAGATTGGCGAAGCTGTATATCCTTAGGGAGCTGTCCTCGCCGGCGATCGCCAATTCGTCCCTTGTGTCCGAGTCATTTGTTCGGCGCCATGACAATTGGGCCACTGGCTTCGGCAGGCAGAGACTGAAACTTGTGAGTGACCGATGTTCAGCGTCGTGGGAATAGAACTTACTGTGGTGCCAACTTATGTATACCGACTGACTGGAAGGTCTCAGGGGCGAATGTGGTGAGAGAAATTTTTCCAGATTCGGTGCCAACAGCGAGGATGAGCTCACGTCCTGCGCTGGGTCTGCCGAGGAAGTCGACGGCTGTTACGGGGCTATCAAAGGCGATGCTTGAAGCCAAAGCGACAACGTTCTTGTTGTCGTCTTGGTTCTTAGCAACCCAGATATTGGCTTTCTTATCACGTCCTGCTGTGACAAACACCCTGGCGTCCGTGGAGGGGGCCCAGGCAGCATCCAAAATCATACGGGTGTGGCCCTTGGGGTTGGCCTGGAGGAGCTGGTATTGCGAGTGCTCCTTCTCGTTGCGTTCGAAAACTGCCCATTGCCTGTCACGTCCGACGCTGAGTAGGAATCGGTCGTCTGGAGAAAACCGTAGTCGTGTGATAGTCAAAGTGTGCGCTGTCAGCGGCGGCCTGACCTCCGTCCACCTGTCGGTCTCAAAGATGCGGATGACGGCGTGGTTGAGCGAGCTTGCCTTGCAAGCGCTTGCAATGAGCTTGCCATCGTTGCTGGCGGCCAGGCACGAGATCTCGTAGCCGTGACCGTAGAGCTTCTCCGTCTCAGGCCAGAGCGTATGTCGTGAAAGTGACTCCTCGAATGGCGGGTGGTCAATGTTGAGCATAGACTTGCGGACTATCGTAGCCGGATCGATTGCGTCTCGGTCGTGATGACTGTCAGCCTCGACCTCAAGGTCGTCGTCCACAGCATCGATGGCCTTGTTGGAGAGACCGAGTACAGGCATATTGGCGCCGTCCGGCATCAGCTCCGTCTCGGCTTTGATGCCGCCCAGGGTTTGCAGCATCTCTGCTACAGCGCGGGGCTCACTGAAGACGCGCATAAGTTTCTCATCAGCTCCTGAGACGAATTGCGAGCCGCCGAGGGTATCGATACAGTTCAGGTCGTACCCATGGATTTGAGGACGCGACATCTCGTGCCATGATCGATCTGACAGGTCACCACGCTTCCAGCGCGCGTGAAGGCGCGTGGTTTGGTCAGAGCTAGTTGACATGAGATAGTTTCCGTCCCGTGACCACGCGATGCCTGTGACGGTCTTTGTGTGTCCGGTAATGGCGATCGCAGGTTGCCACTCGTCGCGCTCCTCGCTATACGTCCAACGACGCCAGCTGCCTGTACGGCCGAGACAGACAACGGATTTGCCGTCGGGAGCCCAAAGCCCTGTCCAGAAACCACCGATACTACCTGTCGCCGTGGTCGCACCCTTTTCTCTGCTGATCTCGCCGAGGCGGACCATGCTAACCCAGATGCCGGATGTGGCGTCCGCTTCCCATATGGCGAGGGAGTTGTCTGCGGAGACGGATAGAAGCTTGAGGCTTTTGTTCCGAGTAAACCATCTTGCGCTATAGATCCAGTCCTCGTGGCCCAGGAGGAGAGCTTCAAAGGTGATGGAGAAGTCTTTGCCAGCCGACTGGAGTCGGTAGGCTTTGTTGGATGGAGATCTTCCCGGAAGATAGGCACCGCTGGAAGGGTCCGAGCCCTCGGCTGCTAGTGACGGTAATTCCCTGCCCTGATGAAGACGCCAGATCCTGATGTACTTGTCCTGGCTTGCAGAGGCCAGGAGAAGATCGCTATTTGACTCGGAGTCCTCCCAAGTAAAGTCCAAAGACCGCATCCAGCCCTCATGGCCTGATAGGGTTGCCTGAAGTTTGAATTCAACAGTTTCCTCATTTGCTGCCGCGACGAAGACTTGAACGAATGTCTTCGTTCCGCCAACTGCCAGAACCATGACATCTTCGGACTCGTCCAGCGCGGTCAAGGCTAGGCATAGCGGGAAATACTTCGGAGCGGTCTTGATAGTCTGGCGCAGTTGCAGTTGTCCTGAAGTGAATTCCCAGATCTTAATCGTCGCATCGGCGGCTCCTGATGCTAAGAATATTCTCTTGGACGCAGCTCGAGACTGCAGGATGGCTATACAGTTGATGGGAGCAGTATGGTCCTGAATAGTCTGTATGCATTCTCCTTGATGGCTTTTTGGGTCTAGAGCCCAGATCTTCAGCGTCTGGTCATCGGAGCCACTAACGAGGAGTTGGCGACCATCGCCGTCTACCTGCGAGAGAAACTTGACAGCCTTGACGATCTCTTTGTGACCGCTCAAAAGGGCTGTGATGCCCTTTGCAGTGTCTGACTATGCGCATTGATCAGCCAGGGGTCTTCAGGAAGGGTAAAAATAAGCTTACAGATGGTGCCCACACGGCAATGTTGGAGTCGGCACCGAAGGCAAGAACACCAGACGAGCTCCAGTCAGCAGCAGCTGTCTGTCTGTTTGCTCCTGTAGACAGATATTCTACCGACGTTTGAATATCAGCCATTGTGCCTCTCGCCGCCGTGATGTGTAGAGTTGGCGAGTGACTCTGAGGGTTGACCAAATACAGCGTTGTGATTGGTTCACCAGCAAGAGTCAAGAGGTGAAGTTGAAATTTTCATGGCGGGGTGCTGCCCGGCCCTGGCTTACAGCGCGCTACAGCGGTTTGGAGGTGGCATCCGAGTGGTCGTGCCGCCGCACCGTTTCTCCACAGCGGCCGGGCACAGGGCGCGCCCGCCTGCCCGCCGATGACCTGGAGTGTCATTTCTCAGAACGGAGCGAGCCACCTGCCATCTCAAATAAGGCACACCAACCAGCTCATCGCTACATCGTCAGAAAAAAACACTCGGTTGTCAATTATTACATCTCATATTTGGCATCTATTCTCCGACGTCAAGATTTCTGCCTGCATAATCCCGTCAGATACTACCAAAGTCCGAGAAAGAAGAAATGGCGGCCAACATTGAAGATGCGGGGGAGAAGGTCAACCTGGTCGTCGAGTTCTCGTGAGTCGCACTTCTTTCACAAACGTTGTACGCTTCTGGAAACCGTTTTCTGGCCGGAGCCCATGCGCTGAGACCTTCGCCACGAGGATGACTCGGATAAGGACCTCATCTATCATCGTGCATGCTGCTCCTCAGGCACAAGAATGCATCGCTGACAAAGCTCCCTGCAGCGGCGGCCTGGAGATGCTGTTCTCTGACCAGCGGCGCCACGCTCTCTCGATCCCGGCGGTGAACAAGGACGGCAAGCCCGCAAACATTGCCTTTCTGATCGATTATCTATGCGAGAACACCATGAAGGACTCCAGGAAGGAGCTGTTCGTCCTCGATGGTCATCTGTACGTCCCAGTCCAGTGTCACATCATATATCCGCGTCACCATCCTTCAGCATCTCTCACCCTCACCTCATCTTTGAAATCTCATCGCTGGTCTTGCATCATATTCACACCCCGATGCCGGGGAATGCCATGCAAGATGCGAGAAACGTATCGCCACTCCTTGCCGAATACTCCAAGAACCCTCATTTCCCAACGCCTCATGCAGACAACCATGTCGAGTGCAATGCTAACGGGAGCCTCTCTCTAGGCGACCGGGCATCCTGACTCTCATCAATGACGCAGATTGGGAGCTCGAGGGAGAGGAGGCGTACGAAGTTCAGAGCGGTGACAATATCCTGTTCGTCTCGACACTTCACGGGGGTTAGAGGAGGGGTGTGGACGATTCACGAGCCAATGGAGTCCTGCATGGCCCGGGGTGAGGGGCCCTGCATTCGCAACGGCCGTATCTCTGGATCCCTACGGGCTAGGATGCACTGGGAACTAGCAAGACGCATCCCCGGCCGTACGGCACGGACGATAGAACGACGTTGAAACCTAGACGCCCTCCCCCGGTCTCTTTCTCTTCTTGCAGCCGCATTACCTTAGATGCGGATCGCTTTAGTTTGCGGCCTTAGCCGCCATCCCGGTGCACCCCGCCCCCCTCTTTTTTCCCCGGCTCCCCCGGTCCCCCTCTTCCCCGGCAACTTGGCAACGGGGAGACGCAAGTTGCCTTTCCGCTGTGGTCTAGCCTCTACGATACAACTACACCACATCCAAAGCCTTGTCTCTAGCAGGGTCGCCGTCCATCGATGCAATGAAACGTCCCCGGAGTTCGTGCCCCTGGTCCCCGCGGCCATACAAGCACAACTGCAACGCTTGTCTCGTGGTCGCATGGTGGCGGCAGCTCTTTACACCTCGTGTTCCCCTTGCTTCCTTCCCCCGTCGTCAACTCGGTCGCCCCGACTTTCCCTGATCGTCATTTTAGTCAATAGCTAGCAACATTTGCAAATTGCTACCCTACATCGCCGGATTGCGATGCACGGGACGGCGCGGGATGTACCTCCGGGAAGCCTGTCAAAGTCGCATACCCTGACCGCGCGCCGCCCCATCTTGAAACTCCCCTTGCTAGGACGCAATACGTTGGCAGGCGGACGTTGCTGGTTAACCCACTGGCGCTAGATGCAGAGCGACAGCAGTTCGCAGCCAATGGCCCATCTTGCGGCCGAGAGAGATGGTATTCGGATCTGCTTTTTCGACACGTCTGTTTGTACATATGCAACTAGAAAATACGCATAGCTGCGCCGTATCAGGAAACGAGTGTGCGTTCTGCGTGCGTCCCCGGAAAAAAAGAGGCCTTCACCGACCAAGCTTTTCTCTTTCCCTCCCTCTTGGCGCATTCGTCGAGCTCAGCCCGAATCTTCCTGCCGGGCGAGGCGGTGAAGAACGTGATGGGAGAACGCAACCGTGACGGTGATCGATGGCTTGCATGTTGGCGCGAGGACAATTTTAGAACGGGCTTGCAGCACTTGAGCTGGCAATGTCGAGTCCTTTTCGGTGCCACCAAATTGCATATGCTTGCTGCGCTATTTCGCTGCACCGCGTATCTTCCGCCTTCCCGCCGGGCTGCAGGAAAAAGCAAATGCGGTAGAGGTCGTGCAGAGCTTCCGTCGAGAGCCACGCCTACCGTATCTAAGGTAAGGTGTGACAGACAACCACCCCCCCCTCCCGAGCAGGGCCTTTTGGGAGTTTTCCAGATGTTCTAGAAGGAGCAGAGCGAATACGCACATAGCTGAATGACCCCCACACACATGGCAAATCTCGTAAACATAACTCGATATGGGCAATTTGTCGAGGTCGTATTCTGCACTGCATAGAAGACGTCAGACCCTTTTTTTTTTTTTTCCCCTTTCGTGTGTCACATGAGAGGGGGAAACAGAGAGACGGAATTAGTAACGTCCATTCAACTGAGACTAGCTGCTTCATATTCGACTCTTGGAGGTGCAGGGGAAGAAGATGCAGGGGGGTTTCCTCGGTCTGATTCGGTCTGGTGACTGGTCACCGGCCGGCGCCTCTCGGTGGTTCTTTGGGGGAGAAGCGCACGTGCGGCGGCCAAACTGGCACCGTTATTTTACTCTCACGTAACGTGTGTCTGAGACTGGGGGAATGTGAGCAGTCAGCAAAGTTGATGTCAGGTGACCGTGGAAAGGTGTTTGTGGCGACTTTGGGTTGATCCTCCGCTAGCGTAATACTCTGCGTTCTATAAAACACTTTTGTGTGAAGGATCGAGTCCGGTGACTGAGGCGTGTTCGATTTCGGGATCAATTTGCAGGCTGTGAAGATCTGTTGGATGATGGATGATGAGGTGCGTCTGATAAACGAGCTCGTCTCAGCTGTGTTCGCCTCGGTGTCTATGATGGGGACATCTCTTCAGGCAGGCAATCTCCTCGTTTTATTATATTTTGAGGTGTAGCATGTGCAAAATCAAGCCTTACCTAAGACCTCTAGGCGTTGGCCTTTTCTCTCTTCCCGTAAGAAGACAGTTCAACGACTTACCCATAAATCTGCGTCGTGGAGTTTTGGGATATATTTCAAGCGCCACCTAGAGCTTTCACTTGGCGCAGAATCTCTCGATCGACTTCTGTGAAGTCGACTTTTGTAGCCAGTATGAAAGTACGTCAGTTGAGTGGAACAGGGATTAGTGATTATATCAAAAGCTCCGGGCTTGGTAACTCACATTAAGATACATTTGACGCACTCGACTCATAACATCTGCGGCAGATCATCATATCACCCGGAGACTTCACCGAACTAGAGATGAAGCTTTTGTCTTGGTTCTTGAGAAATCTCCAGTGTCCAGCGTGACCCAGTATCACGCGATATGAGTATGTTATTGGTCCAGACATCAAATTAGATTGGATGGTCGTTATTAGATTGACTAGCTCCTATCAGAGCATTTCAGAAGATGCCAACGCCGCGCCCAGAATCCGGTAGACATATTTTCCAAAGCCGAAAATTGCTATCAACATCAATCATCCTTATTTCGGCCCTCCTTGCTTCGCCGCAGCCATAGCAGCCATTCTTGCCTTTCGCGCGGCTCTCCAGCCAGGAGATTTGATTCGTAGAACTGCCAGCAAATATCAGCTTCCGGAAATGAGACTCAATAAGTGAGGGTCTACTCACCGATAACCGCAGTACCGACAAGCATGAGGTCCAACAGCGCTAATCCAGTGAAACACCATCCACTGCCCATCTTTGAGACGAGGGTTGGAATCAAAACAGCCGCAATCGCTGCGCCGGGGTTTCGGAGCATGTTTCCGAGAGCAAAAGCACCGGCAGCCTGCTGAGCAACACACTCGGTTAAAAATGCCGTCGTGGCCACAAATACCCAGTTCATGCCAAACCCAGCTGCGGTCACACCACGTCAGCCTCGAAATCGACTAGAAGCAGACTTCGGCGTTGTTCGAAATGTACTTACTCAGAAAGGTGGCAAGGAGCACCACCGCCGGATGTACCGATTTGTCAACGAGCCAGCCGTACATCAAGCATCCGCCGGCACAAATCAGAACTCCCCAAATTTGGTCGGACAGTCTGTTTTCAGGGTCCACCGAGTTATCAAGAGACGCTTTCAAGGCGCGTGCGCGCTTCCAATCTGACACGCGTCCACCGATGAGAGAACCGACAATCATTGCAATGCCTATGGCCAAGAAACCCGCCCCGATGGCAGCGGTAGACCAGTTGTAGCGGTCAGACAGCTCAGTAGGGAGCTGGACGGCAATGGCAAAGTATGTCGAGTAGAGCATGGCCGTGTTGAATGTCACGATGCCAATGGGAGGGTAAGAAAATAGGCGCCAATATCCGAGGAGAGTCGGTTTGGGTGGTGCGGGACCCCTTTCGGACTCAGGGGCAAGAGGAGAGGACAAACCTAGGGGGAAGAAGACGAGGCCTGACTCGGAGTAGAGCTTGCCATTCCCTACTCTGGCACGTAGGGTCTCTGGGAGAGAAGAGACGATGACGATCCATAGGACGAACCCGGAGATGGCTTTGAAATCACTGTCAGGCGACGTTTTGTACTAGTTGGACTCGTCAGAACTCACCGAGGAAGCCAAAGATCCAACGCCACGAGGCGACTGCGAGAGCACCTCCCAGTACAGGTCCCAACACAGGTCCCAGCTGAGGCCCGATCAGGAAAATTGACATTGCTGTTGCACGCTTCTTGGGTTCTGTAACCTGTGTGTTCTATCAGTGCATGATTGTAGAGGATGACTTGGAAGAACCAACATCTGCGACGGTCCCAGCGCCCATGGACACCACAGCAGCGGATCCAAAAGCCTGGACAACTCGCAACACAACAAGAGCGCCGTAGTTCGCCGGTACCGCAGCTAGGAGAACATTGGCTACGATGTAAATCGCGATGGAAATTATGTATAGCGGTCTGCGACCTTTCCAGTCGGCAAAACTGGACCAGAAAAGGGGCTGAATAGCGGTCAGTATTTTGAGGCAGATGAGATGCGACAACACTTGCACCAATAGCGAACGTCAACATAAAAACCGACACAGACACGTTGATTGCCGTTGCGCTGGCCTTGAATTCATCCTCTAATACAGGCAGCGCTGGCAGGTAGATGTTGCCGGCTAGCGGACCGAAGCAACCGGCAACGGTCACAACAGTCAGGATGAAGCGTTTGCGCCATGATGAAAATGCTGTGTAAGCTGGGGGCGCACCAGCTTTCTTCTCGGGATCGGTGTTGGACGTTGGTTGAGATTGAGATTGAACTTGTGATGGTTGAGGGAGAGTTGGGGCGGGAAGATGTTGAGAAATGGGAGATGGCTTAATGGGTGTTGCGGTGCCAGAGCTAGTCGGGCTGGGGTCCGCCATGTTGTGCACGGCAGAGGCAATGACTCCTTAGTCCAGAAGATTGGAGAAGATGACTAAACAAAATTAAAACAAGCTACGCCTTATGACCTCGGAAATCGCGCAAGAAGATAATGGATTGAGGTAATGGTTGATTGTTGATGGCGGCCACCGGCGCCTGCAATCGCAGCGGTCAAACAGCTTTAATATGAATGATAACCCTCCTCATCGGCCCAAGTGCTTGTAAGAGGCGTAGTAAGTGCAGATTGTCAGATCTGACCATGTCACCCCGGTCGAATCCCTCCCAATCAGCTGCAGAGCGAGTGCGGCAGTACGTGAAGAGGCTTACGGTGCACCACTGGGACAAATCCGCCAACCCCAGTTTTTTGGTTTTTTGCAGACGAAAGTTAGGCTAACTTAGCCCCCCTTTTTAGGCGCCTCTAATTAGCTATAACCTATTATCCCTAATTAATTAATATAAGTTAGAGTTAGCTAGACTTTAGCCCTATAATTACGCATAATTGCAAGTAATTAATTATAATTATACCTAAAGCTATTCCTATCCTAAAGTAGTAATTATATGCTTATAGCTCTCTATTCTAATATATTTTAGGTAGTCCTTCCTTCTTATACTAGTTTTTTATCCTATCTAATGCTCTATTATACCTCAAGCCCCTTATATACTTACTTTAATAATAAATTATTAATAGATACTCCCTATAGGATAGAATTAGATAGCTATTTAGTCTAGTTAGTATTACCCTCTGCTAATAAAACTAATAAGTCTCTAGAGCTAGCAACTCTAGAGGGTTACTATTTAAAACCTAGAAATAGTATAATATGCTGTAATAATTACCCTAGTTCTAACTTGCTATATCTTAACTAGAAGTACTAACTTATATCTAAAAACTAAGTATACTAACTTATATATTAAAACTAAGTATATATTATCTATCCTCTCTGAACTAGCTTATATCTAAAAACTAAGTATTATTTATTAGGTTATAGTTATTCTATAAAGATCCTTAGACTTACCTATCCTATATCTACTAATTATAATAAGATTAGATTTAAGATCTTATTAATCTCTAACTTATTCCTTAACATTAATTTAATAGATTTAAATTAAATCTATTAAATTAATCTTTTGCGTTTTTAATTAATCTTTTATTTTACTTTAGTTAAAGTAAAGTATTACTTATAAAGTAGTATTATATTCTTAGGGATACTTTATATATACCCTTTATATATACTTCCTTAATATTATAATAATATGAATAACTATAAAGTATCTATTTAGAGAATTGTTTAAATAAATAAACTTCAATCCTTTATAACTTCGCGAGGAATAGACTTTTATAGTTGGTAATTTCACTTTCAGAAAGAGCAAATTAAGGCAATTAAAATAATTAAATATCTAACTATAAAAGTTATCTATATTAGGAGATATTTAGGAATGAAGTTTATAAGTAGGATAGGATAAAGTAATAATTTTATTTAAGGGCTTTATTAGATATATTTATTTAAAAGGGGCACTCTCTAGCCTTAATATAAGTATAAGTTAATACCTCAAGAGGTTAAGTAATTATATATAATTACTTAACCTCAGTCTAAGCTACCTAGAGTAATAATAATAAGGATAATAAGAATAATAAGCAGGATAAGGATAATAAGGATAATAATAACTACAAGCAATTATATGCAATTGCTTAGTCTATTCCATACTAGCTAGAGAGCGCTATATAGTTAGGTTATATAAAGAGTGCTATATAGCTATGCTATAAATTCAATTAAGAGGCTAATATAACTTCTACTAAGTCCTTATTTTACTTCTTGAGAGAGCTTGCGATCTTATTTATAAATTCCTATAATATAATAATATTTACTAACTTAGGTAGAAGCATCTAAAACCTAGTCTATTTAATAGGTCTTAAAGTCTACCTAGGAAATCTTATAGAAGTTATTATAATTATAGGGAAATCTCGCTTACTTATTTATCCCTAATAATAGTTACTTAAGCATAGAGGTCAAAACCTAGCTACTATAATAGTAAATATAGTAAAACTAAAGAAGGGCTTAACTTTTAAGCTAACTACCTTATGCTAGAAGACTATGGTAAAACTAGTTAGTAATAATAGTAGTAATAAGAATAACAATAACTTTACCTCTTTAATCATAGCGCGAGTATCTTTAAGTAAGAAAGACTAGAGTAGGAATAATAGCATAAGTATAAATAGGCTAAGCAGGAAAAGAGTTTATAAGCCCCTTCTCCTGCGAAAAGGGGCTCCTTACTAAGATAAGCAAGCAAAGAAGCGCTTGCCTTTTAAGCTAACTACCTTGCGCTAGAAGGCTATGCTAAAACTAGTTATTAATAATAGTAATAACGAGGATAATAATAATAAGCTTATATATTAGGTATAAATAGCTTAAACTTATTATATAGTACTAGCTAGCTTTATAAATTAGTTATTATACTGCTATTTAGTACTAGTAAGCTCCACTATCTAGGGCAACTTGCTAGAGATTATAGCGTTAAGTAGTAGTAGAGCTACTTATATTATCCTCTATTATATTATAATTTAAATAGAGAAAGCATAAAGCAGCCTATCTGCCTAGACCCTCTAAGCTTAAATATAGCGCTAGTATAATTACTAATACTTAGAAGCGAGCGTTGCCTATAGAAGGGTTGCCTCTAGCCCTTCTTATAGAGCCCTAGTACTATTAGCTATTATCTACTAATACTACTCTACTACCTAGTCTACTTATTCTGATAAAGAATATCTTACTAAGCTGATAAGGATAGTACTAGATGCTATATAGATAGGGAAAGGACTCTAAGTCTATTAGGTTTATCTTTAATAGTATATTTATAGGGGAGAAAGGAAATAATAGCAGGTAGGTAGAAAACGCCCTTTATATAAATAACTAGAAACTATTATAATATTTCTAGAAATTAAATAAAAAGAGTATGCATAGTATTATTTAAAAGAAGAAAGAAAAATATATCTTTTAAATATACTTACTACTAGATTATAGCTCTAGGTATAGTTAAGTATATAAATTAGTTTATAGCTATTAGGTTATAAGTAGAATTAGTAAGTAGCTTTAAGTTAAGTAATAAAACCAAATAAATACCTTACTAAAGCTATTTATAGAATATTAAAAACTGCTTTGTATAATAAACATAAGATATTCAGGGAGTATAGTTTATTATAGCCTGCCTCTTTATATATTATATTAATATATCTATACATAATAAAATATATTATCCTCAAAGGCACTTTCTATTTTATTCTTCCTAAAAAAAGATTGTAATATCTCATAATACCCTCGCCTTCTTTATTATCCTCGTACCTTCTCTAGCATGCTCTTATTATATTTATATCTAATATTATTTCACCTTCTCTTTAATATTTACCTTCTCCCTATTTAACCTTATATTTATTATAACTAACTACTCTACTTTATATTTATTATAATAGACTAATCCTACTTATTCCTTCTAGAAACTAGAAGACTTACTAATCCTTCCCTAGAATATATCCTATATTATATTAATAGTAATAGCCTTAATAGCAAAAATAGCTAATAAGTATAATTATAATAATATCCCTAGATCCCTAGAGCAGGCGCCTTCTTACTTTATTAGTCCTAGTATTAGAAAGCCTATAATTAAGTAAGTGTGCAAGAAGCACTTCTTCTAGGAGCAGGATAATAATAAGGCTACTAAGTCTACTCCTTCTTATTAGTAGAAGACTACTACTACTAAGAAGCTTATAAAGGTATCCTCTTCTCAAGCCCTAGCTTAGACTAAAGGTCCTAAGAGTATATCCTATTTTACCTATTTATCATAACAAATTATATACTAATAAAAGAATTATAGCTACCTAGAAGCATATCTATGCAAAGGCTCTTATCTAGGACTTCTAGAAGCCTACTAAGGGCCCTGCGAGAGATCTTACTAATATCCCTATCTAGCGTAATATAAAGATTAATATAAATATAAGCAGCGAGTTTAAGAAGGGTTAAGGTAGCTATAATACCCTTATAATAATAATCTAGATTAGTAGTAACAAGGCTAAGAAGGCTTATATTAAGTATAGCAAGAGCGAGGATATATAGGTTAGATATATTCTACCCCCTGATAGCAAGGATAAGATCACTTCTAGCGCGTGTGCTAACTACTACTATAATAGCTAGGGTAATAATTACTCTTTCTATATATTTAACTACTAGGAATTTCATACTTTAAATACTAACTTTAGTAGGTAAGAGTAAGCAAGCTGCTCTTATTACCCCTAAGAAGTATAACTAATAGGTCTCCCCTGATATTAGTAGTACTAGCGCTACCCTGGGCATAGGCTAGCTTAATATTAATATTATAAGCCTAGCTTGCTGCTACTGCCTTAACGCCCTAGCTTAGACTATAAGCCCCCTCTAGGGTAGTAACTACTAAACCCTCTATAATTAGTATGCTACTATATCTAATACTAAGCTTTAAAAAGTTAAGCGCTTACTAGAGGTTATAAAGCAGGCTGCTATTAAGGCTTATTAAGAGAGAGAGAGTGCTAATAATAGGAATAATAATAAGTAGATATATTATTCCTTCTTCTAGCTTATTATCTTAGTTGCTATATTTATAAGTAGGATTTATAGGAGTGAAGACGATAGCTAGATATTCCTAGGTATAAATAGAGATATTACTGGATCGCTAAACTATATAGTATAAATATACTTAGGATTATAAAACTTTTAACTTATACTACTATAAAGCATATTGTAGAGCTCTTTATATGCTGCTAGCTTACAAGAGCTCTATAGATACGTTCTATTGCTTATATAATTACTTTTTAGAGTATAACTAGGTCTATAACTAGTAAATATCCTATTATTAATCTTACTATCTATAGTATTAAGCATATTAACCTTATAACTCTAGATAAATCCCCTCCAAGCAGCCCATATACTCTAAATACCACGAGCAGGCCCCCTTAATAACCTCATGAGAGGCAGAGGCTTAGGTATAATACCTCCTCCTAGAGTTATTTATAGCAGAAGAGCACTTATAATAGCAATAAGTAGCTACCTTCTCCTTACCTATCTAGTGCTAATAAGTATACCTATAATAGTAATAAGTAGTTATTAGGATATTCCTAGGGAAACTAATATAGAGAGCTTACTTTATATAGGTAGAGGGGAAGCATCGCCTAGCTAAGCCTTATTAAAATAAGGTAAGCCCTAAAATATTAGCCTGTAATTATATATAATTATAGGTAATTATTTATAGTTATATAGAGGTTAAGCTTTTATTAGCCCCTAAAAGAAGACTATCTATATAACTCTATCTCCGAAGTTATATATTATTACTAGATAAACTATAATACCAATATAAGCTTATAGCGCCCTGAAATAGTAATATGCCTAACTAGATAAGATAATAGATATAAGGGAGGCTAGTTTAGTATATTAACTAATCTTTTATATAAGCTAGCGCTATAATAAATTAGCTTAAGATACTATCTCAGACTATATTAAGGGGTCTATAATAAGTATATAGGAGTATTTAGAAAGGGGCCGCCCTAACTATAAATATATCTTTATTTATCTCAGCTTAAATCAGGAGTTATTCTGCTCCTTATTAACTTCTAAGTCTCCTCTTAACTATACCACCCCTCCTTATTATCTTTCTATTAATATCCCTAATATGGCACCCTATATATATAAGATATAATATCTAAAACACTCTGAAGGTTGCCTCTACTATAATATTAGGGATAAGTTTATTCCTTATGGATTTAATAATTACTTATAGTATAGTTAGGGCTTATCTCTAACGCCTATTAAAATCTTTAATATAGCTACTAATAATAAGAGAAACCCTAAGCTGCGTGGTTAGTAGTCTTCTAAGACCTAGGAAAAATCTTATAACGCCTAGGAGAGGTCTGCTACCTTATTAAGTATATTAGCATAATCTATTAGTATTATAGATAGCTCTATATAGCTAGGTCTTAGATATAATAGCGCTTCCTAGTATAGCTATGCATAAGCTGCTGCTACCCTAGGTCAAACTATTATATAACCTATTTACTATAACTAAATATTAAACCTAATAAACTATTAGCATAAGCAATAGATCTAGAAGTCTGTAGAGAGATCCTTATAGCTTCTTACCTAGAAGAAAGGAGGGGTTAGGGAGGACCTTAGTCTTACCTATATTATTCTTAATATCTAGGTTAGTTTCTAGGAAATATTCTATATTATTTCTATCTTTTTAAGCTACTATTTGATCTATAAGTCCCTTTATTCTTTATAATACTACTAGTCTTATAAGTAAATAGATAGTATATTAATATAGCTATTTAACTATATCACTTATCTACCTTAGACTATATAGGAATAGGTTTTTAAGGTAATTATTCTAGATATTAATAAGTATACTACCTAGCTATTTCTTAAATGCTAGGAGTTTTAGTTTACTATTATTATTAACGTAAAGAAGGGCCTAACTATTATTAATATCCCTAGAGATTATAATATCCTTTCTAAGCTCTTTAGAGAGTATTAGCAAATATTAAAGCTATCTAGCAAAAGTAGTAAGGTCTTTTAACTTTACTTCTACTTCTACTACCTAGATATTAAAATAAGAGATAATAAGTATATAGAATCTATTATACCCTTATTTAAGCGTGCACCTTCTACTCCTTTTTAAGGGAAATAGGAGTTAATTACGCTACCTATTAAGTAAGAGAGTAGTTCTATTATTAATATTAATAATTTTAATTTATCTAATACTAAGTATTAAAGTCTAGAATAACCTAATAAGTAATAATGCTATAGCCTATAGTCTATTCCTAAAGTAAGCCTGAATATCTAGCGAATATAGTCTCCTAGTAAGGCCTAAGATATTTTATTATTAGTCTCTCTTCCTAACGTATCTAAAATTAATACTATTCCTTTAAGTAGTATATATATATTAAGCTCCTCTAATAATTCAGAGATGTCACAGTCTTCCTACTAGCCTGGGGCTATAGTAGGGGTCGCTAAGACTGCGAGTAAAACAAGGAAAAGAGCAATATAAGCGTGAATAATAATAAATAGTGCAATAGGCAATTATAAGTATATCGTGATATCTTCTATAATAGCTAAGCCTTCTAAGCTATCTACTAGAAGTCTCCTACTTAAAGGATAGGTATTAAGCCTAACTATAGTTACGTAGAATACTATATAATAGCTAACTATATTACTAAAAGGCGTATAATATATACCTCCTTTTTAAAAAGCAATTATCCCGATTACTATCTCTATTAATCTAGGATATATATGCTTAATATTCCCTTCTCTCCTTCTTTATATCCTAATTACTAGAAATCACTATAATATTATTAATTAGGCGTCGCGCTTATAGAGGAGTATATTAAACTTTGATATATGCTAGCGCTTAGTAGCATTATTATTACTAGCATCGCTAGGCATAGGTTGCTTATTACTAGTATGCTAGAGACCCTCGATTATAATATAGAGGTTTGCGATCTTAGCGCAAAGGCTTATAATCTCCTTAGTCTTAATTATATTAATAGCTATATAAATCTTATTAGCAACTACCTATTTAGATATGCTATTATTCTTAAGTTTAGTAAGATACTTGCTAATAGCATTAATATTAATAATATCTATATTAGCTATATTAGTCTCTATAGTATCGAGGCGAGGAAGGATTTCCTATCGGATACTATTAATAATAGTATTAATATTACCCTTAGCCTTATTAGCGAGGTCTTTTGTATTCTTAGCATCCTTATAGGCTAATAGGTCTATAGTAGTAATATTACTAATATTAATAAGCGGGGCGATAGAAAGGAGGTTAATATAGTTTATTATAATAAGGTTATTAGTAATAATTCTATTAGTATAACTATAGGTATTATAAAAGTATATAGCAAGGACCTAGGCGTAACTAGGGAGAAGCTTGCTATAAGTATTATTATTAATATATATATTATATGCTCGCTTAAGGGTATCCTAGATATATCTAATATAGAGGTTAGAAGATATATTCTTAGAAGGCTTAATATTATTAAGGATTTTCTCAATCTCCTCGATAAGGATTATATCGGGGTAGTATAGAAAGGCGTTATTAATATAAGCCTTCGCCTTATTAATCTGCTAGCGCTAGGCTATAGGGCTAGGGCAGCCCTTCTTAGGAGTCTTACGAGGGGTAGTAGCTGCAGTTTTAGCTAGGGTAGGCTCCTCGATATTAGTAGTAGTACTAGTAATAATACGGACTAGCTTAGTAGCCTAGGTATTGTTATTCTAAATGTTATTAGTATTATTATTAATAACTTCCTCGCGTTAGGTCTTAGCATCTATAGCAAAGAAGTTCTTCTTAGCTGCCTATTTACCCTTCTTATAATCCTTATAGGACTTCTTCTTCTTAGTAGTAGACTTATAAGTCTTAACTAGAATACTAAGGTTAATACTATAGTTACTAACTTAGTTATTACTACCTTAGTTATTATTACCTTAGCGCAGGGAGATAGGGTTAAGCACCTTATCGTTCTAGGGGTTAGCACCCTCGTCTTAGCTGCTATTATTATTAGATAGGTAAGAGGATAGGACCTCGTAGTTATTAGTAACTTCCTTACCTTTAGAAGCTATTATTATAGTAGTATTAATTAGGCTAGCGTTTAGGAGGCTATATTTAGTAGGTTAGGATAATATTATTACTTATTATAGGAGAGAAGTAAATAAATAAAAAGTATAGATATACCTAGATAAAAGTAGGTAAGTATAATAAATAGAAAAGAAGGTATAGAAGGAAAAAAAAATTTTATAATAGGGGTTAGTAAGGAAAGCATATAAAAGTTAGCACCCTCTGCTCCTTTTTATTTATTTTGATATAAGATAGAGAGATTAAGGAAGAGTAATTAATAGTAAAAAATAGTAATAATAAAGGGAAAATTTGCAATCCTAATATTAATTCAGGGTATATATATTTATCCTATTAAAAGGATAGGAAAACTATTTAGTTATATATAAGGTATGCGCCTTCTTATAGCTCTTTTAGTATCCTAGTCGAGGGGGACTTTAGTATTATACTTATTAATAAGATCGTTTATATTAAGTAATAGGGAGTCTCTTTATTCCTAGGTATCGTCTTTTGCTATAAAGCCTTCCTATTAGATAAGGTATTTAATAGTAGGTTTATAACTCCTCTATAAGACTCTTTATTTAACGATATAGTTAAGTTTCTACTCCTTACTACTATTAACCTTAATAGGCTTTAGTAGCTAAGTCTCGTAGTTAAATAGGTCTTCTCCCTAGGCTAGCTTATATAGCTAGGCTATAGAGAGGATTAGATAAGCCCGCTAGTACTTAGGAATATCTACCTTATAGGCGAGAGGACTAATAATACGCTTAATTTAGAAGGGTCCTATCTATCTAGAGGTTTATTTGCTATTATATTATCCTAGTAAGTAGAATCCTTTACTAAGTTATATCTAGACTTCGTCCCCTTTATTAAAAGTTATATTAATATAGCAGTTATTATATCTCTCCTTATACGAGGCGTTTGCTATATTAATAAGTAGTAGTACCTCCTTCTAATACGTCTCCCTAAGGATAATAAGGCTCTTAGTCGGGGTGCTCATTTATATAACTATATTAAGAATACTTCGTAGCTTAAATCCGAGTATAACCTCGTTTAGCAATCGTCTAATTATAGCAGATAGGGAGTTATTAAGATTATACTATAGGGCAGGTAGTACGTCGGTTTATAATATATTAAGGGATTTAGATATATAGAACTATATTATAATTTCAGTAGTCTAGTTTATTCTTTTGCTTTACCTATCCATCTAGGGATAGTATGCTATTAAGAGGAGGAGCCTGATATAAAGGGCGTCGAATATTATATGCTATACTATAGAGATAAACTTAGGATCCCGGTTACTAATAATATAATATAGAATTCCCTAGTCTAAGAGGAAAAATATATCGAGTAGGACTATTACTTATTCTTTTGCTCTATAAGTTAAATATCTTATAAGAAGGATTATCTTCTTTGAGAATTTATATATTACTATTACTAATATATCTAACTCTAGAAAACCTAGCAGGGTATAGGGACTTCTATAAAATAGCACCTTAGGCATATTAGTAATAAAGTCTATTATAATAGTATTATAAGGGATATCTATAACAGGGATAAGTTATAGCTATCCTAGTAGCCTTTAGCAGTCGATTTAGTTCTCTTTATACTAGTTATAGTAGGCGATATATTACTATATAAGCAACTTCTTATTATAAAACTAAAAAGTTAATATTTCTGCTATTATATAATCTATATTAAAGTAGTATTTTTCGTTATAACTAAGGCGGAGAATTACAAGTACTAACTTATGCGGGATATAGAGTCTCTAGGTGCTATTAATAGCTATATAAAGGATAAGCCCTTCTAGCGATAGACTCTAAGGAGTCGTTTGATAGCATTTTAGGGCTCTCCTAGTAGCTCTAGCGCTATTTTCCTTAGTAGTAGTATTAAATAGTAACTACTACTTACCCGGTTCCTTCTGCTAGGATCGGAGTTATTTAAGAATTTTACTATACCTTATATTATTAGTATAATTATTTATAACCTTAGCGATAAAGTCCTCCGAAATACTTATAGTTATCTCCCCTATTGCTCCGTAGGCTTATGACTTCTCAGCTAACTAGTTAATTATACTTATAAATCCTAAGTCGTTATTATTATTACTATAAGTTATTTCTGCGAGAATATCGCTATTCTCAAACCCATTAGCTTATCCTAAGGCTATAAGTAATAGCAGGCGCAAGAGGGCATTAGGGATAATATTAAGCTTCCCTAGTATATAGGTAACGTTGAGGTTAAATTATAATAAGTAGTTCGCAGCGCTCGCAAGCTGCAGGTTAGCCTTATTAAGGTCTATAGTCTATAGCGAGGTATATATAAGAATTCCCTTTATAGCTGCGTAATCTATGAGAATTTATATAGGGTGCCTATTCGATTGCACGAGCTTATAAAGCTTCTTTATAGCTTATACTACTACTACTACCTCTACCTCTATAGCAAAGTATTGCTTTTCTAAAGGTAATATAACCTGAGATAGAAAAAGCACTAGTTAGATATAGATTTGCACGATATCTTTGCTAGGTATATTAGTACTATTCTATAACATACCTAGTTATAATATTATAAGCCTAAAGCTGCTTTTATAGGTATTAACCTTAAAAAATATAGGCTTATTTAGGTTATAGTAGTATCTTATAACCTAGTTATAGAGATTCTCTTAGAGGGTATTCTACGCCTCCTGCTCGCTTAGTATTAGCTTAAATAACACCTTTTAGACCCTCTTTATTCGAACTGCTTTTAATAGACTATTAGGAAGTATATTTTTATTATAGAGTTTCGCAATAAGACGGGTCTTTCTATCCTATAGCAGTATTATAATAATATTATACTAGGATATATTATATTATAGCTATCTAGCTATTCCGAGGTATCTCTTAATATTATAGAGAGTTTTCGGGAAGTAGAGGTTCTTAAAAGCTACGATCCTATCCTCTATTCGTTTAATACTATTAGCATTTATAATATAGCTAAGGAGTCTTACTTTAGGAAATCCTATAAAGGACTTTTTAGGTCTAATATAAAAGTAGTTATTCTCAAAGAGCTTAAGAATAATATCGATATACTAGAGATAATCCTCGTTATTATTACTAAAGATAATAATATCGTCGATATATACTCGAGCAAAGTGCCTATAGTTATGCAGGAGGCGATCTATAAAACGCTAGGCGTAGGCTAGCGAGTTCTTAAATCCTATGAGGATAATATTAGAAACCTCGATACCGCAGGGACTTATTACTACTATCCTATTATAATATCTTAAGTAGATTAGTAGTTAGTAGAAGAACCTAGTAGTATTAAATATTATTATATATTTCTTCCCTCTAAGGGTATTTATTATATTATCTTAGTTAGGAAGCAGGTATATATCTAGGATAGTGATTTAGTTAAGAGGGCGGAGTTTAATAATAACCCTGCCTTTTTTTATACTATTAACTACTCGCTATATAATAAAGAGCAGATAGATAACTAGGATTAGCCTATCACCCTATACTATCTTGCTATTAGTATATATCTTACTATAGATATTCTCAACGACTTCGAGGTCTTTAGCGCTAAGGGGGTAAGGCTTTACTATAGCCTTCTAGTTTTGCTACCCTTTAATAAGCTCAATATATATATATTAGTTATCTAGCATAGGTATAATCCCCTTATTATAGTAGACGTCTCGGTTATTGAGGATTTCCTTAAGTTTACTAGCAAAAACTATATCCTAATTATAAATCTTAACTCTATCCTTATTATATATAACTAGGATATCTTTTAGCTTAGATATTCTATAAGATAGAATATTATCTGCTTAACGAGGTAATCCTAGGCTAGATTTAGCAGGCGGGGTTATAAACTACGCACTAGCTGCTATATTACTTATAGCCCTATCGAATTTAGATTGCGAGAACTAGCGCGGGTTTAATTCTCCTCTTATAAGGGTAATAACGTCTATATAGTAAATAAGGTTAGTAGTCTCCTCTGCTTCTATTAGAATAATATAGCCTAGCTGCTATCCTCTTAGGATTATTATTAGCCTATTTATTATATTTTGCATAAGGACGAGCTTAGGGTTATCTACTATAACTATTATATTAACTACGCTTATATAACTAGATTGAAACTACTAAGTATTAGAGCCTTACTAGCTTAACTTAGGGAGGTTAATAAAGCTAGTAATAACAAATATGTCGCTCTATAGGGGAATAACTATAGTATAGGCATTATTAACTCGTCTAGTTATTAAATGCTATCTCCTAAACTAAACTAGATACTATATTCTATATACTAAGCGGAACTTAACTATACCCTTATTAAAGTCTATAACTAGCTTATAATCTTTATAGAATAGTATTCCTAATAGAAGATTCGCTCCGAGGGTATTTATAACTCTAGCTATAATAATAACGTAGCTATAGATCTCTATATTACTAATAGTACCTAGGATATAGAAGCCGAATATAACCTGCTCTATTACTTAAAAGGTTAAGTCTACTGCGTTTATCCTCTATAGTTCTATTATTTAAAATATAGGATTCCGCGCAAAGCATAGCACCTAATTCCTATTAACTAGAGTTATTAAGGCGCTTATATTAATATAGACTTCCTCTAGGCTAGCTATATTATCGCTTTTTATATTAAGGCGGATATATATCTATTTAGCTAGCATTATTCGTTTTACTAGTTTTACCTAGGTATTAATAATTTAGTTTTTCTTAAGTAATACTTATATATTATTCGCTAGGGGAATTGTAATAAGACCTGCGAAATTTACTATATTATTAATATAATATATAGCAGAGTCTATAACTAAAGTAGTTAAGGAGATCGCTAGTAGGCTTCTCGCTATAACTATAATATCTATCGTCTAGCCTGCTATTTCCTCTTTGTGCGGTTGCTCTAATAGGGTAGCTAAATCATAGGGGACTTCCTATATATCTAGCAGGATATAGCTACTATTAACGAAGTTATTAATATTATAATTATTATTATAATCCTCCTATATATAATAAGCGTCTAAGTCAGTCTATCCCGGTCTATTATATTTTATATAACATTAAAAACCTAGGTTTCTCTATAGCTAGTTTTATAAGTAGCAGTCTTTCTAGCTTTAATAGTTATTAGAGCGCTAGAAGCATTACTAAGGTTAATAATATTATTAGGGTTATAGATTATTATAATTATCCTATTAGAAGTCTCGGTTATTCCATTATCCCTTATTATTATTCTATATTACGTCGTTAGATTCTTCTGCTATATAGTTAACACTAATTAGCGCTTAGAGTCTGCGCTAAACTGCCTTACGTTTTTTCTTAACTATATTGAGGTAGTCCTCGAGAGTATTACTAGCAGTTAGTTCGTCTAGGAATTGCTAAAGCTCTAGGTTAATTATATTATAGAAGATTATTAATAGCTAGCTAACTATAGATATTAATCCTATCTATGCTCTGCTATATTTAAAATAGTTCTAAGTAAAGTTATAAATATCTCTATCTCTCTTAAGGTCTTCTATAGTAAACCTATATATAGCGATCTATTAGATAGACTCCTATTAAGTTAGTATAAAATATCCCCTAATAGCATCGCATA